>JAQFXW010001618.1:0-14517 GCA_034693945.1 Dendrobaena attemsi | reverse complement strand
CTGTTTTTCGGGGGGGAATTGTCCAGGGGGGAAATGTCGGGGGGGAATTGTCCAGGGGGGAATTGTCCGGATACCCAGTTTCTGATAGCAGTGACTATTTCTCTGTTTTAGGCACTGATAATTGAAAACTTCCAGGCCAACCTGCTTGAGCCAATCACAATTGAATGGAAGTGATGTGATATGGAGTTCTACATGGACAATGGACATTCTTAGCACAAACACTACCAGTGAATATTGTAAATCACGCATTTTGATAATTACAGCTTTTGCTTTACTGCACCTTTGCAAGCAAATGAATCTTCTTACTGCAGCAAATGTAACCTTATCAGACGTTAAAAATCAGGTCATCAAACTAATGTAATTTAAACATGGTTGCCATCTCACTCTTGAAGCCCCTTCTGCAACATATATATATGTTTTATATATATATATTTATTATATATATATATATATATATATATGTTGCTTGTATTTTGACAGCTCTTAAAAAACCCTCAGTGTGATTAAGGCATAGTAAGTACTCTTAGGACAGGAAGACATTTCCTACAGGAGTTGGTACTTAACTACACTTAACCCGGAAAGGTTTATAACACGAATGCTGTATAAGTGACTCCATTGCTGTTCTCTGTCCTTATTCTCTTTCCATAACTATGCACTTAATTAAACACAACGATTATATTTTATGTTTATTCTTTAATTTTTTTTTTTTATAAATCATATCTGATGTTCCGCTGTGTGTTTCAGGCAGTTCAATACAGTACTTGCTTACCTACTAATAGTTTATATAATATACCGGCGTTATGTAAGGAAAGCTCGAACTTGGATTAACTTGTTTGTCATCATCATCATTGGTTGTAGCTATTTGGTGGTGATGGGTACAAATAAATGATCTCCACCGTCCTCAGTCATTTATCAAGTCGATAGTTAGCTTTAGTGTTAGTCAAAATGAGTCCTCGTTTTGTTGTGTATCGAACATTGTCTTGGCCGGCTTTTTTGTTTCTGTTTCCTTTAATGTTGCATGTAAGTTGGATTCGGTCAACTGGCATTCATTCTCTCTACGTGGCCAAACCGTCAAAGTCTTCATTGAGCGACTAGCCAAGTTGTTTGTACTTCACCTTAAAATAAATAATTTATGTCGACAGTTGAGGCGTATGATCTACATAATTTTACTTGTGTAGAACAGTTCAATTTTATCACCTCCAAGTAGTTCCCTTGAAGAGGTGCTATAAAAATTATTGAATGAATGAATATTACATACTTTGCCATGGGAGGGTTCCATGGTTGCAATCTGTCAATGCCGTGCTTTTAAATTATGCGGCTGAGACTTGAATCCAATAATTTGAAAATGATTTAATTAACCTCATAATTTAAGGCTTTTAAGGTCGAATGATTGTCGTATACCTTATCTTGCCTGTCAGTTCAATATCAGTCAAACTGGTTGTAAATTGCAGTTTTCGTTTGTTAATGAAGTCTAAATGTACATAGATTTCAATCTGTAGAATCCGAAAATCGCTTCTAAGGTCTTTTAACTGACATCTAAAAGTTGTATTCTGACCATGTGATATTGCTTTATATTATTGTATGCTAAGATGCCTTTAAAACAGATGTCATTTTGTAGCTTAGCGCCAAACGATCAAATGTATTTGACCATTTCTGTGGTAATAGTTTTTTCCTATCAGCTTTTGCTCAGGTTTTGTGGTGTTGGCCAGGTAAATGATGCTGCTGTGATGCTTGTGCAATACTTGGTAGGTTGTGTTCTGAACAAATTTTTGGCTAATTGACTGGATATTTTGGGGGGGGGACTTTGTTGAATGAAGTGAAATTTTGCATGTTTGAAAACAGTATTTAAAAAACTGGAAAATCTATACATAGTACCTGTTACAGAAAGACTTGTGGTCGAGTAGAGCGGACAGATAATCCCGAAGTTGTATGTTTCATTATATGACCTTAGATTTGCTAGAAAGCTGTGCTTCAAAACGGTCCAAAGAGGTGCAATATACATAAATACCCAATGATATCGTACACATTATATTTACCTAGTATCACGTGCGTTTCTGGCTGATGTAGATAGTATGGATTCAAACCTCTATGGCCTGTTTATTTTGTAGTTTGAAAAAAGTCTTGTCCTCACTTTGCTTAGCGCCATCAAATGTTACAGGGTCATTAGATAGTGGCATCTAATAAAGGCATAAATTAATCAAATAATCCAAAACAACCCAGTGTTTGTGTATGTAAAAATAAAGAGAGCATTGAATTTAGAAGGTTAGTTATTAGTCGATGCATTCTGTGTAATGATTTCTGAATTCTCTTCCTATTAAAAACAAATTCCAAATAAGCAGAATTTCATACAGACTTGGTAGCTCACGTTCAAAGTTAGCAGCTATGGTTAAAATTCTGATTCATTCTTGCAATGTGCGCAGCTATAACACGACAATTGCTAAAACACTTCCTATACACGTTCCCAAAAGCATAAAAATATTAACAAATAGTAGGCAACTATAAGAAAGGCATACTGATTACATTTAATCTGAAAAAATGTTTAAGATACTTAAGATTATAAATTTAGACTTAACCTGTGCACAAAGGAACTGTTAATTTCTAATCCATGATTCCTGATCTTCATGCAATATACATACAGCATGTATATCTTGTAATCTGCATTTCGTGGTTTGAACAACAGTGCCACAGATTTTATTCTTATAATTATGTGTTTACTTATATAAGAGATTATAATATATCCAAATTCTGTCACCTACCTGTACATACAAAATAATATAATTATATCAATGTGCATTAGGGACTAAAGTGAGGATGACAGTTGTTTTCCAAAACTAAGTGTTTCTCATGCGGTGCATGGATTTCATTTAGTTCCTCTCCTGTGCTGTTGCAAGAATCAGTGTCTAGTCATAGAAGAGCTTGAGATATGCCAGCTTTCGATAATACTTCTTCTCTTCCTTTGTAGTTCGCAGCTAACATAAAGACATAAAAGAGATGTTATTATTTATTGTTGTTTACTGTTGCCAAAATAAATAACACGATTAAATATTCAATTTTAACGCATTAATTTGCATTTGGATATTTCAATTTCTACTTTATAATCTTCCTATGATAGTTGTGTTTGGACATGTTTGTTACATCTAGTTATGAAACCATCCATTTTAAATTGCAATTACCTAAGTAACTTAATTACTGCTGCTTTGCAGTTAGTTGAAACTGCACGTGATCAGTGAGTTTACTTCTCCAACAGACTATCAATTTTTGCTATAATTTCACTTGAAGTAAACCAACAACAAATGCTTTACAAGTGCACCACGATTAAGATTGATTGTGGTGCTATAAAACAATGTCAGAAGGTTAGTTAATTAGACCAGGTTTGCTGACCTTGTCAGTGTTTCTGTCAATGGTACTGTGCTGTTTGATGCTTGGTAGGTTAATTGGATTGCTGCCAAACGACTGATGGTACTGGACTTTGCGGCACAGCTTCGCATCTTGTTCATATGTACCTGGACTGAATGAATGAAAAGCAATCATCTGTTCAAATGAAGCACACCAAATATTTCATTTAACCAAGCATTGTGTGTACCGTGATGATTAGCCAAGCTAGAAGATGACTGACAAATAGGCGGGCCAAGCTCACGGGTTCACGCGGTCGATGGTCAGTGTGGTCAGTCTTACAATACACGGACTCGAAACCACAGTGTTGTCTCACTGATATTAAGCTTACGAGCCTACCTGATACATCGTGTTTAACACTTCGATACTTAGTGAGGTTATTTATTGTTGATTGGAGTAACGTAACTTACGGTTTCCTTGCATTTTCAGTAAATTTCTTTTAATTTTGAGAGTTACTGTTGATAATAATTGATAGTGGCAATTGCCTTCCAAATTCATCGCATTAGGGCCTATCTATACATTTTTATAGAGCTGCCTCATACAAGTAACAAAATTCAAATATTATGCATATTCATTCATTTTTTCCATGTAGTTTGACTCATGAGCACTCCCAGTCAAGGGAGTTTTACGTGTTGCCAGAATTTCTAGTACTACTCCCAAATTAAATGCATTATGAATTAGTTCACTGCTTGCAAAGACAGACCATCAAGTCAAACAATTGAATAACTTACAAGTACATTTAGTTTAAAATATTTTTGAATCCAAAATTATGCTTATCTACAGTAGTTAAAACACTACAATTGTACATTATGTCTCAAAAAAACTTAAATGTTTTTCAAAATAACTGGGTAGTAAAATGTTTTTAAAAATAACTGGGTAGTAACTTAATAAAACTGGTGATTCACAAACCCTGGTGTCACGTCGTTAAGATCTCTTTTCGAAACATGAAATCTGTCGGCTGCAACGTTAAATGGTCGATACGCAGGAGAAAATGTTTTAGGCTCACAGAAGCTTCCTTGGTATTCTGCTGGTGCTGGAGTGACCATCTACAGTGTAAACCAGTATGTCTCATTTACAAGGGTTAAGCAGTTGAGTATCCATCTGATTAGTAATTGCTAAATTAATTTATGCACAAATAGACTTAAAAATCATACAATTCATCTGTACTTCTAATTTGTTACTTGTTTGGTGTATAATTTAGGAATATTGTGTAGGGACCTTGAGCAGATAGCATTTGAAGTCCTTCACTCACTATTGCTCGAGGTGTTTTGGCGTGTTGACTGTGAAACAATTCCAGGCTGTAGTCGGGCCCGCCTCTGAGTAGTAGTAGACTCAAAGAGGCGGTATAGAAATATATGAATAAGTAAATAAATTGCATTCAATTGTAGCCTACCATACTTTAGCTCAAACCATTTAAAAGTTCATTATTATTATTATTTTTTACCGGAGATATAAATGATTCCTCAGGTTCTCAGATACTATCAAAAGAATAGCAGCAATTCTAGAACTAACGCCCCTCGTCCACAATCACGTTCCCAAAAGTAACCATAAAGCACAGAAAGGTGCTGAAAAAGTTTTTAGTTTAGTTAGTATTAATGCAGTATTAAGTGCCACTAGCTAAACACCAAGCATTGATGTCCGCCGAGCAATCATGAGTGAAGGACTTGCTCGAGGTCCGTACACATTAAACAATAACCGTCTCAGGAAAGAAAGTCTTGAACCTAAACTCTCACTCCACATTATAAGGTCAGCACTCCGCACAATCCTTTGTCAAAAACACACAGGTTTCACTTTTGATCATGAACTGAAAAGTATTTGATATTGTTGAATAATTGCTAACTTACATCGATGTAGTCGTTGAAGCGAGGAGCCAAGCGAGCGGCCAAGACGTATCCCTTCTTACTCATCGGTCGAACATTGAACTGATGGATGAAGGTAGTAACCTGGATAAGCATGCAAAGCAGCAGCTATTAGAATTAATTCGCGCATTTATCAGTCATGCCAATCCAACTGTGATACGGGGAAGATCTGTAGTTCGTCCATTCAAGTCGAAATTCTTGAATGAATGAATGAATTTTACAATACTATCAATTGTGATCATTGGTACCTTTTACCCCATATCAAGATTGGATTTCTTAATGAAAATTCCAATCAGTAGATACCAATTAGTATGATAGCCAATTCGAAATATGTCTCGTAATTTACATTCAAATTCGTTTGGAACAATGAAGTTCGGCTGCTGCAAAATATTTCCAAGAGAAATCATCACTAACATTTGAAGACCAAAATAAAGGAATCGTATCTAGCATTTACGTGCAGTGTAACAATTCAAAAATGGCAGAGAAACTGTGATGATATGCAATCAAATTCATTCCAAAAATGTTTGTCAAAGGGAAAACTCTGAAAATATTATGGATTTAAACTCAGCAGAAGTTCAGCCATACAAGGTTTATTGAGCAGAATCATTACACAATGGATGAACAAATCTATCAAAATTATACTAAATACATTGGTCCTTAATTATTTACCAGGATCCAAATCTCTATCTTTTCTATTGATTACTAAGCGTTCTGTTAACAGACGGTTTAATTACAGCTAGGTTACTTAAAATATTGACTAAAATTGATGACTTCTGTGCTCCTGGCACTATGTGTACATGTAAAATAAATGTGTTTTAATTTCCTACCCTAAATATAATAACTCTAGCAGCGTTTATACCTCAAGATAACTATACTCATTAGTTAACTAGTTAAGCTGCTCAGTGCTTAGACTCCAAAACAAGCTACTAACAACAATGTAGTAGAACGTTACAGCAGGGTGTCCTTACTTGTGGGATCCTCATCCCTTCTGGGTCTTCCCTCTGTCACCATAAATGATGTGGCAGTATCATAATGTGCTGTAGATTTGTAAATAGGATGCAATAAATGTTATGTCATGTTATATTAGGATGCATGAACACATTGAACAGCAGCCATTGAGACTGCTGAACACCTAGTGATCACGTTCATGTTCATCGTTCACTGCTTACTTCATCGTTGTTGTAGCGACCAGGCCCAATCGCTGGCGAACCTGTGATTGGATTGAGCTCATTTCCAAATCTCGTAGGAGGAACATGAGTCGGAAAAATCTGACGATCTTGTGTGGTTCCAAAGGAAACGTTTGACAACTCTTCCGCTGAAAGAAATAAACATGACATATTCAAAAAGAGCAATTTGAGCCAATGCCACACTAATCTTTGATGCATCCTAGAAATCTTACTCAACGTCATTCTAATTCTCCACTCCATCATCTTTCTTCACTCTGGACATCTCCTCCTTTGAATTTCTCTACACCATCACTGAACATAAAAGAACAGCATGACACAACGTAGCATCCGCTGATACAACCAACTCTGAAACTGTTCAAATATCAAATAAGAACAATTGAGCATTAAAACAAAGGATAAATTTTCTGCCATGGAATCTTGCATCGTAGAAGTATATTTTCTTTGCAATTATGCAGAATTCATCGCCTTCTATCAATTGACATCATGAGTGTCGGTTAAGTACTAGTTTGGCGTCTGGGGGTCGTTAAGGGTCAGGGGTAGTATAATCATCCATAATTAGTGCAAATGTAAAGGTAATGTAACTTTTCTAAATTATTTAGCCCCTTACTAAAGCCAAGTGAGGGAAGCCTGCAGCTTATTGTCGGAAGATAATGCTAAAAATGTATGCCTAACTTAAGTTATAGACCGATTTCTGGTAATGGGCTTTTAAAAACCACCCCCGCCCCCAAGCAGCCGGGCTCAAAAACTAACGAGCTTCCACTTTCGTCCACAAAATCTTCCATCTCCTTCACATTTCTGAATATTACACATTATAAAATGTTTCCCCTATTTTCCACTGGGTGCAGGATGCGCCCGCTTGGCATATGGATAGAAGCCCTTGTTTCTGATACGGGAGTCCAGAACTACCTATCTATAAACTAGATTGGGCGTACTATCATTATACTCCAAAAGGCTCAGAGAACTACTATAGGAAAAATAATGGCGAATGTAATATTTATTTCACATAATTATTGTCCTTACCTTCCAACATCGTCGAGGCAAAGTTAAATTCCTATTACACTTAATTTTAATTAAGAATTTCTGCTTATAGTTCAACGATGTATTCTCTTATTAGTAGCATTAAACATGACTGTACCGCTCAACCGGAACAACGCGGCTGTCGTTGCCATAGAGACGACATCAATCGCGTAATAATTATGGCAGTGGTTCTGTGGTTGTAAACTTTTCCAACCATCGACCTATCGATGTGAAAATTATGCCTACATAAAAAATAATTATAGTCCGCATAGGTCAGATTTCCTTGGTGTAATATACTGCGCAGTTATCCCGGCCGATTGTTAGTGAACTTGAGATCTAAGGTATACAATTAATTTTTATATAGGCCTACTGAGATACAATCAATTGAACAGATATTGTGGTAGGCCTACTTTCTTGCTAGGGAAAGCACTGGCCTGTGGAGAATGTTTGAAGTACATCTGTAAAAAAAACTAGACCAAAGTTGACATAGCAATTATTTATACAGGGCCTAACAATAATTATGTTCTGCAAAGATCATCCTCGACGTTTTATAGACTTATAATGTGCTACATTATACAGCTCAAAATGAATAATATTGACATCTCTCATAGTATTACAGCTCAAAATAAATAATATTAACAGTATAGGCCTATAAACAAAATGATAACAGTAGGCCTATAATCCAAAGATGGTAGAGTCGTAGAAGTCTGCGATAGTAATTGTTGGCTTTGATAATGCTACGTCGACTTAAGCCGCAGCAAGCCAGTTATTAAATTTTATACTGGGATATTTATAAATGACGAGGGCTGAATCAGACATAAATATAATTATTAAGTGAGGGCAGAATGCAGATAGGCTTTCAACAGTAACTGTTTCAGCAGACGCAAGTATAGGCCTATATTTTTCGCAGCGTCAATGTTTGCATATAATACATCTACAAAAATCAGCGTTATAATTAGGCCTATTACGTAAACATCTCCATCAGACCCTACCAATTAGATAGCAGCTAAGAATTCTTGTTTTTAATTTGTGGCCAATCACCGATGCCCTTAGAAGTTGCTTTATCATGGCTAAATAGAACTGGATGGCATAATATAAGAGAGTGGAGTAATTAAGTATTTTAAAATATGAATTCTAAAATGCAGTTATTATATTATTTTTCTAAGCATAGCAGCAATGATTGTAACACATAATAGACATACAACCGTAGTTATTACAGCGGTGTAATTCAAACTCGTCTATATTACTCGACCAAGTGTGATTTATTATCTTCGACTTTAATCAGAAGCGACCAATAGCAGATGAGATGCAAAGTGCTGCTGGTAATCTTCGTCCAATCAGAGGCCGTGTAGGAATCCGTCGCAGCTGAGCGTTGTTGTTTCCTTGCGATGGACGACGACGATGATGGTGTCCGTGTATCGTGTGCCGTGTAAAAATAGGTTTATCTAATGGCCGCCGATCTTCGTTCAAAATGACTAATTTTCTGCCATTTAACGGTGGAATGAACCACCACAACCACTTCAACCATTTCAACAGTCACTGTCGAACTAGACAGGAGGTCAGTTTATGGCCGGAATCTTCGAGCTGAGCTTGGAAGTAGCGGAGATGCTTTGTCTAATTCTTATTGTTTATATTCCTTGTTTCGAGGATTGCGCCTGTTACAGGAATCAGATTATTCTGACAGTTCGATCAGAGGCCGTGTAAGAATGCTGATAAGGATGACAGATTGTACAAGGAATTTAGTTATCATTTTCTAGCGTTGTAGCCTTTTTTAAAGAATGTGTCAGATGTTGCAGATACTGCCAGATAAAAGGCTGGTTTGTTATCTGCTGTCAGCTGATGAAGTAAGTAAGCAAATCGGCAGAAAGTTTCCGTCATCTGTTCAGTAAAACGTGATTCAACTTCAGTAAACGTTTCCTATCGTATATTTAGACTTTTAAGACTGTTGAGCTGATTTGTTTGAGCTGATTTGTGTACAGAAACTGTACAGAATGTGTCCTATGTCTTTATTCTCCTGGATATATTTACCTATTTGCTTAAGTGAAAATGTTGCCTAATCGCCTTTGCCCAGACGTCCAGTTAGGCTGCTTATCAGTACAGAAGTTAGAGATTACTTTGTAAAGATTGCCTTCCCTGGTGTCATGTAGTTACAGTGTGTGAAAATGCAGCATCTGGAGTGTTCGAGCAAACCTGATTGAAATAAAGAATGAATTTATGTGCAGCATGCAGCTTCCAGCTGACAAAGGCTTCCTAGCCTGAAATAATAATCATTCAACTTTTGCTTATTCAATGTCAAAGCAGCCAATGACACAACTGCTGGCATCAAATAGATCAGTGAGTTGGAACCCTAGGTCCACCATTGCAATGAAGTGGAAAAGAAAGGCAGTAGTTATTTTCCAACTAGTAGGTCTGGCCTATCACAGACAGTGTTGTGTGTACCTTGATGTGTTCCATCAACCAGTAGCAACAAGCTTGCCTTAATGAGCTGTGATGCTTGGGGATAAGGTGCTACTGACACCGTTGTTTTTGTTTGTGTGTGTTTCATCAGTTTAACGACAGCTTATGACAACAGAAGCCGTTGCCGTCAGGACAAATCTTGTGATGACAATTTATTCTGTTGTACTTTGTAATGGCAAGGCGGAAATATTTAAGATTTAACATAGCCTTACACGACATAAGATGACACTATAGCAGAGTCGGACTTAGAGATATGAAATGGGCGCTATATAAATTAATTGATTGAAATTTGTTTTTGATTTGTTGATTGAATATATTAAGAGCAGTTTGAACCAATAATGTGTGTTGAGCTGAATCATGCTAAATGCTGGTGAATGTTGACCGTCTCCGTAACATGTTTCTGTTTTACATGTGCAACGCTCTTTCTCAGTGCATCTCTTATCGAGTCACTGTACGTGTTTGGTGGGGTCTTCTTGGTCGTGCTCTATCCTGTTTGTCTGAACTCTGAACTTTGTCGGTCTGTCTCTGACCTTGTCGGTCTGTCTCTGACCTTGCATGTCTTAGAACTCTTTTCTCCTCAGCAAAGGTTGAACTTCTGTTCCCTCACACTTGCTTGACAGTGTCAGGTCTTCTTAGTCATGGGACCCTCCATCTGGAATCGCCTTCTGCTAGACTTGAACTCGCTTGCCTTATTTAAAAACCTGAAATTATGCTTTAACTGTGAATGGACTTAGAGCAGCTCTGCGTTGGTCTCTTGAAGAGGCACTACATACATTATCTGATTGAATGAATGAATCAATTATTGATCATTCAATCAATATTCATTTATTCAAAGCTAGAACTGACATAGATACCACCTTTAAAATAAATGAATGAGTGATGTAGACTTGTTAACATGCAATAAAATTACTATTTCACTTCTGTTATTCCTGGACATCACTTGACAGATCTGTTAATTAGCGTTGTATTGTTGTTTGAGACTTCTTATAAATGCTAGTGCAGTGTTAGGCCTCTGTCGCTAATATATTTGCATATTTGCATTAATTACTGTTTCCTGCTTGACGTTTTGACTAATCTTTACTAGTTGAGCATTTTGTTTGCTTTGCAGCAAATCACGCTTAGAAATGCGTGAACTCGTTTCAGTTTAGTTAAGATTTGCATGGATTTGTAAGCATATATTGTGGCATTCTTTATACAGTAAATTTCCCTTTTAGCTGGTTCTGACAACATTCACAACAAGCATCGAAGAGACTGCTAACATCAACAAGAAATTACCGAAGGAACTATTACTCCGGTACATTCATCTATCCATCATCTTACATGTATTAAATGTATTTGGTAATGTACAGTAATTGCTCGTTTGGGGCATGAAGAGAAGCTCAAACTCTGGCTTTGTTGCATAACAATTGTTGTCAGTTTCAAATTTCAGTTGACACACAGGTATCAAATATCCATCCCATGCAAAGTAACCGCGCTGTTCAATGTATTTTCAGTCTGCCGCTAGGGCTGCTGCACTGCAAGTAGCCAATGAATGTCTGACACTCAATATTACAGTGTGGACTTATTTACGCACTCTTGGTATTTATATACCATTCTGTCTAACATGAAGTGGTGTTGTATAGCAATGCTATAAACGTAACAAGCAAATCAATCAATTAATGTGCTCTACAGGAACTGAAGTTTAGTGCTAAATACTGAATTTTCGACATTGTCCATTTCTTCACATGGATTATTTTACATGCATTATCATAAGTAGTTTTTTTGTTATTTTTGCCATTTTGTCTTTTCTTCCTGTACTGTAGTATCTGCTCTGGGTAAAATACTGTAGTATCTGCTCTTGGTAAAATGAAGTATAGAAAAGACTCCTGGTATTTTGACCATTATCTTATGGCCTAGTGTGGTTCATTAAGGTCACATGTATTCATGTCGCACCATGGTTTGAAAAGTGCTGCCTATCAAACTTTGTGTTCTGGACTTTCTATCAGAAACCTCAGAAAGAAATGAAAGACTTCCTTGTTGACTTAGTCAAGCTGTAACTAATCTAACGTATGTGCAATTATGCATATTTGATTATTACTGACTAACACTTGATAAATCTTCACGTATGTGCCCCAATGAATTTATATTAACGTGTACACTTTGTTCATGTGAAATTTGGGGATTTTTATAATAACATTAAATTAACCTTTGACCTCTGTTTATGGTGAAAGTTGTGAATGTCTGGGTTAGTCATTGGTTGTGGTGGTATAGCAGGAATGAGATTGTGTGTGAATGCTTCCAAAACCTTAGAAAGCACCATGATAGCTAAATCAAATATTCAGTATCTAATTATGTAGTAATGCAGAATGCTTAGATAAAACCAAAAAGGATTATGCATGGTACCTCTACAGAAATTATTGGATCTCGGTTTGAATGATTATTCGGCTCAGTTGCAAGCTGTAATTACAAAGATCAATAAAGCGACATATACGTTCACTCCGCAGGAATAAATAATAGTTTCAGACGAGATAAATGGCCATTTGGCTTTTAGTTGAGGCATAACACTGTGATAATAGTACCTCAGTTCATCCACATTGTATAAACCACTTTTCTTTATCTTCTGTGTCGAGGTTTAGGACTAGAGCTCGCTCTTTCATTGCCGTTATTAGCATATGTCGTTACTCATTATACTTAAAATTGTGGCTCTGCTCTTGGCTCTCACTAATATTGAAAATAAAACATGACTTGAAGTGATTTTGTTGGATTAGCGTTGGGTCTTTTGAAGTAATGGTCATTTATCATTTCTATTGTTGTATTGGTCATTTATTCCTCTTTATTATATCAATGATAATGACCACTGATTGACCAAAATGCTGGCAATGTTTTATGGTTTGTATATGGAGACTTTGCATCCATTTTTTGGCATAAATTTCAGAGCAGTGCCACTGTATGTTACAGTTACCTACAAGACATCGATTTTAGCAGACTGCAGTTCTTTTGTATTCCCTTGGATGTCTTGGCTTTTGTGAGGGACTACATGGCTTATTGAACTAAATGGCTTCTTGGACTACATGGCTTCGTAAAGACTTGGACTACATAGCTTCTTGGACTGACTTGAATGGCTTTTTGGACTGACCTTTTGGATATGACCTACATCAGTGTTTTAGTTAACACCTTACTTTCAGCCAGTATTCTCAGGTTATCATAAAACACACCATTTTTGATCTTCAAGTAGCCTTTACATTTCAGCATTTTTTAGAAGCTCTTTAAGGAACTATATACAAGAAGGGTTCAGATTATATAATACATGGATGCATACATGCTTTCATACATGCTTGCGTTTGTGCATACATAAAAAATTTCTATACAGCTGGTGCATCTATACGTTATGTATGGGGCGCGGTAGTGTAATGGTGAAGGTCGCCGCCTTGCAACCGAAAGGTTGTGGGTTCGAATCCCACCCACCGCGTAAGGACCTTTAGCAAGTCCTTCACTCACAATTGCTGAAGCGCTTCGGTGTGTAAAACTCCGACACACCCTCGGGCTGTAGTCGGGACCGCCTCTGAATAGTAGTAGACTGTAAGAGGCGGTACAGAAATACAAACATACATACATGAGCAAATTGTATTTAGGCAGATTTCACGAGTTCAAACCACCGAAAGGAACATTTCACTTTCTATAGAAGAGAAATCATGTTTGAATGAAATTTTTAATATTTTTAAACGGCTAAACGGCATTCGATAGAGAACCCCAAAATCTTATCCTGGCTACAAGGCCTGTTATTTAAGTATGATTACGTTATATTATTCTCAATTGCTGAAGGTTTTCGTTAACGATAACTGAAACTAAAACTCAGGAGATAACTATAACTAATAGTAACTAAAACTATTAATTATAATAACCAAAATTAAAACTGAAGAGACAACTGAAACTTCACTAGCTGGGAGCCCTTTTAAGTGCACACACAGTCTTGAAGGGGACTATAAAGTTTATTTTAATAAATAAATAGTCAGCATTATTACACTATTCCAGTAATCAACGAACATTGTCTTAGTTTTAATATTAATAAATAAAGATAATAACAATAATTATTTTACAAATAATAATTATTATTTTTAATGTCGTTGTTATTGCCTAGTGATGAGACGCAAACCCACAGAATCCGTGGAAGACGAGCTCATCATGCTTACAAAGAATTGCTTTTACTTCTTCCAAATGTAAAATTATATCTTTTGATGAGATGTGTGAATTTTCCGACCATGCCTAATGGAAAAAAGTTGAATTTTTTACCAGGTTACCCCACAACCAGTATAGATGATGATGACGCAGCAGTAGAGAAGATGCCTTGGTAGAAATGCACGAATAAGTCTCTTAAGGGTATTGGTCTATCGTGTCTAAGTGCCACCTTAAAAGATTAATCGTGTTAAATAGGTGGTCCTAATGAAATAGGACCCTTTTTGGCTGCCTTTGTTAGAGATATTTTAGAAGTGTCTTCGTGTATAAGCTTAGTACTATAGTCTTGGATTCTTGTTAATTCCTAGGGTCTACAGGGGTGGGTCCGTAGCTTAGCGGAGAGAGCGGTTGGTCGATAAGCTGAGCAGTGTCAGATCCGGCGATCATGGGTT
>JAQFXW010001617.1:0-14518 GCA_034693945.1 Dendrobaena attemsi | reverse complement strand
TACAAGAGCTACCACCGTTGCACGTCTACTTTACGCAATCCCCTCCTGGTGGGGTCTTGCTCCCGCTGCAGATCGCCGCAGGCTGGAGCGCCTACTCTCAAGGCTACGACGTCTTGGCTTTCTGCCTCAGGATGGTCCTAGCGTTGCTGCCTTCGCTGAGACCACAGACAAACAACTGTTGCGGGCTGTAGTCGGGACCGCCTCTGAGTAGTAGTGGACTTGAAGGGGCGGTATCGAAATGGGTAAATAAATTAAATAAATTTTAGAAACAATGGTAAGCATTCGCACTGTCGTCAATAGGCCTATTGCATACGAAAGAGAGGCCTTTCTTTCCTAACTAATAAACCGGAGACAAAACGTAGAACGGTTCTAATAAACAGAAGGTAGAACACTATAGCTTTTTGAACATCATAGGGCCTACTAAATTAAATAATTATTTCGCAGTTCTAATAGACAGACGGTAGAACATTAGCTTTTGAACATCCCTAAATTAAAACATTCTTTGTACATGTATTTATAGATTCGAGTAGCCTACATAATCCTTTTCATGCCAAAATATCTGGCGCCTAAACGGCGTTGCGCCTAAATGCCCTGCGCCTAAACGGCCAGCGCCCAAAGGGTGACGCTGAACTGGTCACGCCAAAATGCCGGCGCCGAAAAGTAACGTACCGGTTGTGTCAATCTGTCTTGTGAATTTGGTTTACAAAATTAATATAATTAAGATATCGAATTATAAGTAAATCAAATTCGATGTACTGGACTACAGGGTTGTCCAAAAAATGAACTCCCGACATTTTTCCTAATATAATAATAATAATAATAATAATATGTGGGGATTGTACCTGCGCCGCCAGATCTGACACTGCTCGGCATATCGACCAACCGCTCTCTCCACTAAGCTACGGACCCACCCCAATATTTCGGTTAAAGTCAAATGTTTAAATTTACAAATAGGCCTTAAGGTATTTTAACGTTAAACTTTGTTGCATTACACTTTCTTGAATCATCAGAATATAGCCTAGTTAGGCCTATTGTAGTCAACTCACTAAAAGTGCTGCAACTTTTGTTGGGTTCGAAATATTTTGATAAAATTTGGTTGTTAGGCCTATATGTAAATATGAATTACCTTTAAGTATGCATAATTTTATTAAAATTTTGTACTTTTGACTCAGTACTGGCAAAAAATTGTTAAACTTTTTTAACCATAAAAATGAACAGCGGGTGGCCTCACTAAAAGTGGAATAACTTTTGTTCCGTTTGAAATATTGTGGTGAAAATTTGCAGTTAAAGGTAAATATGAATTGACTTTCAGCCTAAACATTTTATTTGAAAATTCCTACTTCTGCACAAATGTCTGGGCTGTTTTGACAGAAATATTAGGAAAAACGTAGGGGTCTTTTTTTGGCTCATCCTGCATGCCGCCATCTTCATCCTTCTGCAGCCGAATTCAACATCTAAGGTCCAAGAAAATTTCTGATTGCCTTTCTCTTATGACTTATCCAATAACTCTTCCTCTCTGACCTTCACTTCTGACTCCTCTATCTTTGTGTTACATTTGAATGATTTGATCACGTCTCCGTAACCAAAC
The DNA here is from genome assembly GCA_034693945.1 of Dendrobaena attemsi. Taxonomy (NCBI): domain Eukaryota; kingdom Metazoa; phylum Annelida; class Clitellata; order Crassiclitellata; family Lumbricidae; genus Dendrobaena; species Dendrobaena attemsi. The sequence goes on along the minus strand of JAQFXW010001617.1, from coordinate 12,930 downwards.
CATTCTAATATCTTCTTCATGATTGTCACCACCTTTTCTACCTCTGCTTTCCAATTAATGGGATAAGGTTATGTGTAATTGTACTCCCATGAGTATTCCAAACAGTTTATCTGTATTATTAGGCTACCATGATAAAGTAATAATTTGATTATTGTGAGTTTTTTCTCTACAAAGACTAAATTCTCATAATCATGCTTTCCAATTATTATTCTCGACCTAATTTTCTAACTTCTACATCCACGTTATCAACTGCCGTTCTGTGGCAACCGTAATCTAATCTAATTTTATTACCCTTAGTGTGACCACTCGGTCTCGATGCGGCACTCAAGAATAAACTGGTATCATTCCCTTTCACTTTAATTTCAAGGATCTCCAAACGGCGCTTTAGAAAGTAAAACTAATGAGACCACGATTGCACTATACAGAAATGAAAACACCTTACACACAGGTGTCGCCACACTTCAATTTCTGTGCCGGATGTTTCTTCTCTACTGATTTACTCGATCAATTTGGGTATACGAGTTTCAGTGCGTTATATTTAATATAATTATAAAACGTTTGGTAATTTATCTTTTTTGCATGAATTCTGTAATAAAAGAGTCATTTAGTTTATATAAGGGCATACCATATAAGAATGGTCGCTGATAATAACATTATTGCCATACTATACCCTTATTACCCTACATAATAAATCGTAACACGAAACTTCGGCGATCATTTACATTAAGGGGATAGGATTGGTTAAAGAGTATTGTTTTCAGTTGTGAATGGAAGGCTTGTGGCGAAATGGCAAGAGGTGAGGTTTTCGTGAGTCCGTAAGATGGGTCAGTGAATTATACAGGGTCGAGGGCATACGGCCGGCCGCTATAGAAAGTCTCGTACATTTACATAAGTATAGATTGTAATCGTAATCACTAAACTTCTTAATAAGCGCCACTCGAAAGCCAAGCGCAGGAGCTTATAAATAAGTGCTGCGTCGAGTCATTCACTGCTGTTCATAATGTTTTCACAATATTTTATGCAACGGTTCATCTACCATGCTAGTAGTTTATAACGTAAAAAACTCTGTGAGGACCACTGTTGTAGAAAACACTGAAATAGATGCAGACCAAAGAACTGGGATATGTTAAATGTTATGCTTGTATACTTTATAACAGAAGTCCACTGTAAACATCTGAATTAGTTCAGTAATTAATCATATCATTTGTTTTTCAATCACAATTTGAAAAGTGTAATTAAAATATTACCTTTTCACTGTGTTTGTGTTTCACAGATTTAAAAGTTAGAAATGAGTAATATATACGTCCAGGAACCGCCAACACATGGCAAGATCCTGCTAGTGACTACAGTCGGCGACATCGACGTTGAACTTTGGGCAAAGGAAGCGCCAAAGGCATGTCGCAATTTCGTTCAGCTCTGCATGGAGGGCTACTACGATGGAACAACTTTCTTCCGAGTTGAACGCGATTTTATTGTCCAGGGCGGTGATCCTACAGAGACTGGGCATGGTGGCGAGTCCATTTACGGAACACCATTCCAAGATGAATTCCACTCGCGACTGCGTTTTGTCAGACGTGGTCTGGTGGCTATGGCTAATGCGGGCCCTAACGACAACGCAAGTCAGTTCTTTTTCACTCTTGCTGCCACTCCACAACTTACCAACAAACACACAATATTTGGTAGAGTTGCTGGAGACACAATTTATAACATGATCAAACTGGGAGAGGTGACTACTGATAATGAAGATAAGCCTCTTAATCCACTGAAAATCATAAGAACCAAAATACTGAACAATCCATTTGACGACATTGTGCCCAGAACTATAAAAACGAAGTCTGCAGCTGATAAAACTACCAATGAAACATCTTGCAAAGCAACCAAGAACTTCAGCCTGCTGTCGTTTGGTGAAGAGGCAGAAGAGGATGAGCAAGAAGTCTCAAAAGCAACTGAAACACTCCGTCATAAAGGCAAGAGCAGCCACGACTTGCTGAATGATGCAAAACTAAGCTCTGTACCAGCTGTTGACATTTCAAACGACAGAAAGAAACGAAAAGCCCTCGAAACGAAATCTGACGATGAAGAAGGTACAAACCTCAATGAAAGTCTTACAAAAACTGAAATTGGCAAGATGGACAACCTAAGTACAGAGGAAAAGAAAAAGACGTGGAGCAAGGGTGGCGAAACTTTGGAAAAACTAAAAGGAATAGTTCACAAAACAGAGAATTCAACTGCTACAAAAAAGACAGAGATAAAGGAAAGGTCAGCACCACTCAGAGGGAAAGACAGAGAGGAAGCTACCCTCAAACTTCTAGAGAAGTTCCAGAGTGAGCTGCAAGTTGTCAAAATGTTGCCACAAAACGAGGATGACAAAGAACGTGCAGAAGACGAAGTGTTGAAAGACGAAACAGAAGACGATACAGACTTGGGCTGGATGCATCATAAGTTAAGGTTTGAGGAGAAAGAACACAAAGTTATTGATGCAAATGTCCCAGATAGTGAGCGATATGAAATCTCAGATCCTCGAAATCCCATGACGGTGCGCAGGCGACACAAAGACAAACCCGAGAACAGTGAAAAAAGGCGGAAAACTGAAAACAAGTGAATTAGTGCTTAAATTATTCTTGAAACTGTTTCTAAGTCATTTGTGACTCAAAATGGCATGGACGCATTGCACCTTCCAGTACGTAACTTGGATACAATATTAACTGTAGTCACTAGCAGTTGAACTGCAACATGACATTTTTCCTTAGTTCTATCCTGATTGTCCATATGAAATAATGCAATCAGTTTCGAGATTTTTAAAACCAGCATTTGAACTCGTATGCGACATTGTCGATTGTCCTACAACTACTATATATTCATACAAGTATTACACAAACTCTTTGCACAACAATCGAGGTAAATTGTTGGGAGAAGAGTCATGTCGAGTCAAGCAAGATAGCAATATGTTTGTGATTAAGTCTGATAGCATGGGGATGAACATGGGGTTTGGGATGTAAGTTTGGCAAATTGGCATAGAGACTAATTGTTAATAAGCTACACTTTTAGTGTCAATTTTAAGAATTTGAAACCAGTATATTTACCCCTACACGAACATTTCCTTGGTTACATCCTAATCGTCATGATGTTAATTCTGCCAATTGGTGTATAAACAATTAAACATGCCACCCATTAATGCTGTTCCCTTGCTTGTATGTGATGTGTATTTATAGAACCAATAAGCCGATAAACTATTGACTTAATCGCAGGCCTGCAATCACTACACTCAATATAGGTTTAACGCCCTGAGCGGCCAACGACTTGTAGTTGTAGACTACAAGTTTCTTGATGCATCTCAGAACTAAGCACATTAGACTGACTATAGAGACTTCACATTTCTAGATGACATCAAAATGCACCACCTCTCAATGGCTAGCTACCATTCAAATACTAACCAATCGTGGCTTGCTTTAAAGTACAACTGCTGTGAATATACTCAAATAAAACATTAACTCATGGAACTTGAAAAATCAAATCAGTCTTAAAATTATCCTTTAACATTACAAAGCCCTCATTTTAAATGAGTTTAAGATGTGCATTCAAAATGACAACTGTCAAGAAGAAACTAACAAGAGTTCTGTCACTGTTTCAAGGCTTATTGAATTGCAAGCTGATCGCTTTGAATTTCCTGAATAAGCTGAGTCTGGAGGTCACTCAGTTTCTTTTTCAGAATGTTCAGTGCAGACAAGACAATGGTTTCAGGACGCAATGACCCACACGATTCCACATTGACGAAAAATTTACGGGGTTTACCGTCCGGATCAAACTTGGCTTCATCTGAAAATAATTGACCACATCATGCTAAAATTGGAGTCTAATAACAATAATTTAATTACATGTGCTGTTTTCAGTCAAAATTCTTCTTTGTATTTAGATGAACCGTAGGTGTACAGTACTGCATTGGATTTGCGAAGACCCTGACGTAATGATATGTCTACAGAAACTGGTTTGGAAAATTTCCCTTTTTAAAAATCTTTTAGTTTGCCACATGCTTAAAATGATTATTAACAATACGAAGACAGTAAAGTTCCACTGCAAATCTAACTTAAACGTCAAATATAATTTATATGCAAAGTTGCATATTTAAATGATACTATTTACTGTATACATTATTAATCATTTGCTCTGTACATAACGGATGAACCTAATGTAATTTTGTTGAGTTCGTTTATTATGTTAAAAACTTACATTTATCATCCGGCAGCTGAGAAAATTCGCTCTTTGGCCTAAGCAAACAAAACAGATCAAACAGGGGAGGCTTTGTTAGGTACAGTAATTGTGAAACAGCAAAGTATGCTTCAAAACTTATAGAAATGATCAAAATATTATATTTCAATTTATATATGGCTCCACTTACACATGCACAAATCATTGGTACATGTCAATCTATCCACCATTCTGGTTTTAAATAACCAATTCCATCAAATTCATGTTCTGTGTAGAACAGCAAAGCACCATTGCTCATCAGCTGGCAAAAATGTATTCAAAGAGTTACCTTGCGCTTATGTACATTGAACATGTTTCATTATTAACATCATAATCCTATAACTAATTTATTTTTACAAGGCTTTAACTAGAGTTTCTTTTAGTTTCAGAGTATATTTTGGTACAATCCCTCGAGCAGAATGTAAGTTTCAGTAAGCACAGCAGTCACGCTATGCAAGATAATTTTGCAACCTAAATTCATGGCCTCCGTCTTCTTAATATTCAAAATAGACTCCATAAAAAGAAGAAACCTACCATTCCTCAGGTTTTGGGTAGACAGTATGGCGCAGTTCATTGTCAGGGTCATATTCAAATGACACTCCACATGTAGGATTCCATTTGGCATGCTCCTTAGCAAAACCCTTGCGGGCATACGCCTTCATCTTTAGCTCCTGTCCTTTCCGAAGTTTCACTATTACTATTGGATGATCTACATCAGATCAAAACAACAGAAACATAATACTTTTCATCCTTCAAAGTATATGGCACAATGAGTTTTCTGCATCACAGTTTCATTCTAGATTTTTTTCCTCTGAAAAGTATAGAATTTAACAGATTTGCAGAGCTTACCAAATATTTACACATGTATCTATTCAGTCCCCCCTAGAGTCAGGAGCAACTCTGAGTAGTACCCTTGAAGTGGTGCTATATAAATTCTTGAATGAATGAATTTGTCAGAAATAATGCATTTCTAGAGATCAACTGATAATCTTTCTGCTCATCAAGTGATAATGATTTTTGGGACTGAAACGCTACAAATTCAACACATCTGCTTCATATATTTGTTACACAAATGATAATAAATTTTAATGATGCAAAGATATCTGTCCTTGATGAAGAGTCTCATCAAGGTGGTCCTTACCATCATTGTCAGTATAATCACCATCTTCTTCTCTATGGCGAGATGTCACCTGAAAACAACAGCAATCAAGTTCTGCACAGTACTCATGAAATTGGCTTCTCAGAAGCCAAAAGAAAGGTGAGAACAGACAACTTGTGGAAACTATAATCAGCTGAACATAGTCCATGAATAACGCTTCAATCACATCTACGGCATAGAAATTGTAGATCATCATTAGTTTACTAATAAGCAATGGGCATATCATTTACATTTCAACTCCTGTGGCATTTGTCACTTACTGGAACAACTTTTGGATTGCTGCTGATCAAGTGTGAACTTGTCACATGTTTCGTTTGGTCATCCGTACAACGAACGTCGAGAGAGAACTCAACAGCACAGTCCGAACAGAATTCTTCACAAGTACAGTCCTGCATGTGTCAGAGAAACATACGAGCGTGACTTACAACAAATAGTAGGAATGGCACATCAACAACCTTATCTTTAATTCAAAGCGGACTTGAAAAAATTCATCATGCTTACGATTTCACTAAATAATGCACATAACATAGTGCTAGCACAACCTGTGCAACAACCAAACAACGACTTGCAGATTCAGTACTGTTCTGAGTAAGTTCTCCCAAACTGCTACTGTAACTCAGTGCTCCGTTTAGATCATTATATAGCACTACTTAGAAAGTATAAGCGAATGGGTAATGACATCAAAAGACAGAGATCATCAAAGCAAGACCTATATACATTTGCAGTCATCGAAGGCGCTAAAATCACGGTAATATTATGACAAGAAAAACCTCTAGCACAACAAAATTGATATGCTAAGGTTGATATGCATGATAGCAAAGCTAGATAGTTCTCAAAACCAGTAGTATTGGCCATTAAAGCACTTAATAACTATGCCCATATTCAAAATGTTGTGAAACTGCATTACACTTTAACGTCTCTTACTCTTGAATACTGCATTTTATCAACGACATCATCAGAGGTTAGTGGAATGAGGCCGACACGATGACTCAAGAATTCATCACAAAGAACAGTTGAATTAGATTCAATCTGAATCCAATCAATTGCTACAAGAACAAACAGACAATCAACTGCATGCACTGTCCCAAACATTTGATTTCCCTGTTCAGTATTTTATTTATTTATTTATTCACACATTTCTATACCGCCCTGTCAAGTCCAATACTACTCAGAGGCGGTCCTGGCTACAGCCAGGAGGTGTGCCGAAGTTTTCACGCCGAAGCGCAACGAGCAATTGTTGAGCGAAGGATTTGCTCAAGATCCCTACGTGTGGCTTGGGTCTGAATTGAACCCGCCGCGTTACCCGCGACCCTTCGGACACAAGGCTGCGACTATTCCACTGCGCCACCACGCCCCACAACATAAGTGACAATTTCACTTTAGGTCTTGCTTATTGTTAGCCTTTTACTTTCTGAAATCCTACTATATTCACTGATGACTGATAAATTGGATACTTTTCAATGTTTAGGGCAAAACTTGGAACTTGCTATGGTTGAGTAGGATATATGGACTGTGTGACTCTATACATACAACAGAGTACACAATACACTCATAGAAGACTGAACCAACAACAAACGCCGTATAAAGTGAATGAGAGTTTGTTAAAGACATACCAAGAGTTGGAGTTTCTGCAATACAAGTTCGTCTCAGGGCGTTCGCAACACTGAAATTAAAATTTCATAAGATTATTGAATCGGTAAATAGTTACACTCTAGTCTGTAAATCAGTTGTTGTTAAGTTTATACATCTATATGCTTATTTACACTGTGCCCAAGCTCGAAAGCATCATACTCTAAAACCTGAATAACAATTCTTCACAGGTCTGTACTTACTATACTGCAATGGGCGACTCTAATTATTACAGATTGCAAGGAAAGTAAGTAATATTAATTAAGTATTCAGCAACGATTGCAGTGTTCAGTGATTAGAGATCATATTTCAATCTTAGAAACTTTGCAGCCAGCATATGTCTTGCTCAACATGAACACAACTTTATACATTCAAATTGTTATAGATGTATAATATGTTTCCCTAATTAATATTATGCCTTAATTAAATTACTTGGTAAAAGTGTATTTTAGAGTATTTTATTGCATGAGGAAAAAATAGCATATTTAATTGTCCTGTCTGGCTGACCTCGCGCACAATACATGGGAAGAGATCACGGCTGGTATTCCGACTTCTTATTTTAGATTAAACATTTTCATCATTATCAGACATAATAAGTCGTTCCCTTTCTCGTTTTGCAGTCATCCCGCTTCTAATTTTGCTATAAACTTTTTCATTCGCATCCCGCTTCTATTCGATACGCAGTCCAAGCAACGCTGATGTGTACCATCGGTACAAATATATTTTAGCGTAAAATACATTCGACATAGCATGGCTAGTGGCTACCTAATAAAATACCCTAAAATACATTTTTTTACAAATTACTGAATTGATTTAGTAAAGTTTGAAAGTGACTGTGCCACAGTGATATATACTGGTAACTCATTTATTCCTATGATAATTCCAGTTAAGTGTGGAGCACTATATTACTTTATTATGGCATTTCAAGTCAGAATATCACCTCAACTAGATATATGGGTAAGGCTAAGTCAAACTGCATTTAAACTTTACAATTCATGGAAGGGCTTAAATAGTCAAAAGCAAATTATACTGAAATGGTAATGTACAAGGGTAACATCAGTACTTAAAACAGATTCCGTCCCATGACTCTGCTCTGGTGGTTTGAAAAGTACAGGGCTAAACAAAGTTGTTCACATGCTCCAGCACCGAAAAGTCGACTACATACTTACCAGTTGAATAGAGAAAAACTTGCATATTTCATAATAATAATAATAATCATAGAGATTTGAGTGCTATATAGTTTGTAAGCAGTCAAAGGAAATCGACGCAACGATTCAGAAGCACTTTGGATAGGGAGCACAGTCCAGATGGGCCTGTGTGAAGAGCTCAGTCTTTAATTCTTGTCTGAAGGTGGTGAGCGTCGCAGACATCCTAATGTCAGTGGGTAGGCTGTTCAAAATTCGAGGGGCATAATTATAATAAAAGACCGCGAGTCCGCGACAGATGATACCGGACTGGATGAAGAGGAGAAACGGATACAAAAGGCTCAAGGAGGTGGCGCAACAGAGGAAGGAGTGGCGAGGGTAGACACACGAATCTGCTTAACGGCAGAGATACATTTTATTTCATTGTAGTTCTCATTGACAATGAAGAGTGTTAAGAGTCAAGTCTCATGTTCTTTCTCAAAGTCCTATAGCCGCAGCCTACGCGCTTCTGAGTAGACCTGCTCTGTAAGATGGGCTGTATATAATTACATGTAGGCCCCTATATAGGCCTAAACGTTCCGATATAATACAAGACAATACAATACAGGATTCGTTGAACATGACACGTAGACTACGTTTTGCATGTCCTTTTGTTCGGATTGTGTGGAGTTGAGTCCCCGGTCTAGACCTACGCTATTACTGAACAGAGTCTCTACATTTGTTAATCCGTCCCTAGGCCTAGGCCTACGCCGGAACGCACAACTAAAGGAATCAATTGGCTGTTGCGAGTTTGATTTTTAAGTAGGCCCTAAGTACCGTAGTGCGCCAGCGAATAAGCTGGTCTCTCTGACGTGGTTTTTGTGGGCGCTGAGAAATTTCCCAGGATTTACATCATTTAGATTAGCATCAACATTACATAGGCCTACGCACAAAGACACGGACACTAAGAGGGACAAAGACACGGACACTAAGAGGGACACGTGGACAGATCTCTGCAGCACAGATCCAGACGCACGAAAGCAGCGTTATTGCCTCTGATGATATTAGATCGTAATCATATTTGCGTTGCCACATTTACCCGACTTCATATCGCCCACCGATCTATTATTCAAGCGCTCAAATAACGCCTCCCTTAGATACACAAAACACAAATCTATTTTGTCTATCTAAATATAGTGTATTATATACACGCGTGTATGGCGGGAGTTCTACGTGGACATGTGCATAAATATATACAGCCGAATTGTTTGCCTTTCTAAACAAATCGTATTGTTGGACGAAATTGCATCGTTATATAAATTGCATTCACTGATTCAGCTCGTGTAAGAACTAAGAATCAGACGACACTTTATATACATAATATATACAAGTGTACATAATGATCATTGTTCTTCAGCCTATGCATTAGCCTATATGTAGGGCCTATAGTATAAGTCATTAAGTCTGATGATTTATTTGTGTACCGGTATGTGTATTTCTATGTAATATTATAGATGTGTTTTAATTTTTAAATGATGCTATCACTTACAAACTATATAGGGGCCTTCGAAAGTCAAAATGAGATGTTAAAAGCAGGATAAATTTATCTACTGACACAAGAAACAGAAAAAGGAAACACAAATTTAATCCTTTGAAAGCTTGTACTGAGACATCTGAAGTAACGTTGTGCTACGTAGGCAACACTAGGCCTATGTTAACTTGCGGCTCTTTGTTAAGTCGTTTTCAATAACATATTGCCCAGTGAATGGGAAGAAAGCCTATATATAATTATAGTCGTTCCTGTTCCATCGATGACTTCATGAGGTAAAACCTGAAATTCTAAGCCCTATATCAGTGGCAATTCAATGCCTACCTAGTCAGTGTTACACAGTGTAAATTGAAATTTTGAAATCAAAACTGATTCATTCATAAATCATAAATAAACACGTGAGTGACATGACGTCAAGAAATAATGTTAATGTGTTTTGGAGTTTGGGCCTACAAATGCAAGAGTGCCTAGGGCCTACGACGACCCTACAACGGGCCTGCATGCTGTGATGTACAGACTGCAGCAGAACTGGATGTCGCCGAAACAAGAAACAGGCTAACGCTGAGAGAAGCACACAGTTGACTTGACAAATTATTTATAATGGCAATGAAGATAATTATTCTATCGTTGCCATTTAATATTAATCTTGAAATTGTGTTGATACTGGCGATGACGATGATGATGTTGAAAACGATGATGGATGATAATGATATATATTTATATAGGTGTGTGTGTGTGTGCATGTGGTATACATAGCCTATCATCCACAAACACATGATGATTTCGTCGTAGAGCGCTAAATGGACTGATGGCATGTGCATAGGCCTATGTTTACGTAGATATTTATTGAAAGCCAATTGTGTAGATGTGAGCGACTCAGGGATCTGTATCTACTGCTGCTGCTGCTGCTGCTGCTGCGGGCATCGAGAGATGTTGGATGGGTTGCAGCGATATATATATATATGATAGGATTTGTCATCACCGACAACGGTAGATGCCAATCACGATCACTAGCTCAGCCTCCTCCCTTCAGCCACAGCTATAGTGCGTTCTCTGTCCCGTCAGCATCTGGTGACTATCTGCTCGTCACCAATTCTTCTCTTCTTCCGCTGCAGGATCACCATGGCGACTCTCGCGTATGGTGGGCTAGCAGCCTACCTTCTGCTCTTGCCGCTGCTGCTTCGAGGTGAGAAGTTTTAAAGAGACCATTTAAGGGAGTCTTTTATTGGCTAACTTGATTTCACTTATTAAGACAATTAGAATATAGTCGCTTTCATAACACTTACACACAAGGGCCTTAAAAGTTTAAGAATGTTCAGAAAAGAAACGAAACAGCCTATACGTACAGCGCGTGAAGGACTCCGGCAGGGACGGAACGACCGGGGTCCAAGTGGGCCAAGCTAATTAAACTGACCAGGGCCCCACGTCGAACTCGATACGGATCAAATGATTGGAATCAGAGGATGCCGCAAATATATTATCTTTGATTACGCGACTATCAATTAACTTGTAGTAAAGAATGATTTTAACAGTTGTCACCGACATTTTTGTGAGGAGCCCCATTGCGTAGTTTAGCCATTTTTGGAGACGCCATATGATTTTACAGGAGCACAGCTTATTAGCGACGGCTATAATTATATTGTTTATTACAATAATCATTAATAATAGTATAGTAGTAAACTGGAGTAGACCTAAATAGGCCTACTATCATTGTTAGAGGGCATATATTAAGAAAAATTTACAACTGCACAAGCATTGGACGGAGTTTGGATTCTGCTCATGGGGGGGGGCTTCAAGTTGGGGGAAAAGTCGATGATCTTTTTTGGCCACTCCCAGCCCCTAACGACTAGAGGGTCTGGGGAGCGTCGTAAGCTCCCCAGCGGTGTCTGGGGCGGAGCCTCAGAAGCCAAAGCTAATTTTGACCTACCGACTATATCTTGGGTTAAAACCCCAAACGTGTTCCACTATATTGTGTTGCACATCCCCTTAAGTGATATCGACATAAAGAGGGGCAGAGCCCCAGAAGCCAACGAAAGGTTGCCAATGCCGAATTGGAAGTAAATAAGAGCCAAGGATGTAATCCATTTGGCATCTAATTATCAAAATTTTGTTGGCTTCTGGGGCTCTTCGTTCATTTTATGCCCATGCATGATGCGTAAATGTGTCTTGCCGACAGCCAATTAGCCTATATCGACATTTGTCTCAAAGCAGCAATGTCTAATTTTACTCGTGCAATTTCATTGTGCACGTCCAACAACAGATTATGTTGTATTTTTGTTCTTGATCCGAAGTTTATCGATAAAAATATTGGTATTTTATAACTGCATATTCAGTCAGTTACAACTGCAGAGTTCGGATTTATAACTGCACAAAATGGCATAAACTGCACACTAAAAATATGCCCTGCATTGTTATGTTATGGATAAGCGTCTGAGCAGACTGAGCTAAACCTTAGAGTTAGACTCAGAGGCCATATGAGGTTTCTCGGAACATGTGCACTAAAGCAACACCTCTGGTAAAATGATTAGTATATTGTGTGTGTCTTAGTGATAGCAGTATCAAAATCTTTTAATTAAGATATGACCTTTTTCTGAAAAAGGTCATATCTTAATTAAAAGATTGCAGCTACAATAGCTGCAAGAAATAAAGACGTGGCATGTGCACAAAGTTAATCTTAAATTTTTACGATAGACTACATGTATGGTCTACGTCAGCAGCTGTCTGTGTAATTAATAATCGCACCACGGGCGGAGTTTGGATTCTGTTCATGGGGGCTAAAAGTTGGGAAACAAGTGGATGACCTTTTTACCATCCAAGCCCCTAACGACTAGCGGTCTGGGGGAGCGTCGTAAGCTCCCCAGCGGAGTCTGGGCGCCCCAGAAGCCAACGCAATTTTGATAATTAGATGCAAAACGGAGTACATTCTTGGCTCTTGTTTACTTCCATTTGCCAATACTGATTTTGACATGAAGCAAACAAAAGTTTTATAATTTGATGCCAGATGGAGTAAGCTTACATTCTGGCTTCTTATTTACTTCCAATTTATTATTGCTGATTTTGACCCTCCGAATAGTTTTTTCACCAGTGTTGCACATCCTCTTAATTGATAGGCCTATAAACAGAGCGGGGTCTGAATTGGAGCCCCAGAAGCTAACAAAAGTTTGATACTTATAATCCAAATTGAGTCGGGCCTACATTCTTGGCTCTTATTTACTTCCAATTCA
>JAQFXW010001616.1:0-14518 GCA_034693945.1 Dendrobaena attemsi | reverse complement strand
AAATTATCAAAATTTCTTTGGTTTCTGGGGCTCCTCCTCCGCCCCATACAACGCTAGGTTTATATTTTTAAGAGGATGTGCAGCATATGTGGAAGCTGTTTGGGTCGTTTTTAATCACCATTGACAAATTGGAAGTAAATAAGAGCCCATTATGCACTCTATTTAATATCAAATTATAAAAGTTTCTTTGGCGTCTGGGGCTCCGCCCGGAACCCAGTTGGGGAGCTTACGACGCTCCCTCAGATCCTCTAATCGACTGAGGAGGGAATACACCCCTCCCCAAACACCTTCCAGCCAACAACATGCTTTTAATGCCTAAAAATAACAAAATATGTGATTAAATGCCGTCATAAATTGTTGTCCTTGAGACCAAACTCTTGGACTCTCGAGCGTGTTTGAATTCATTCTAAAAGTACTGGTCTTGGTACTAAAGGTCTTGGTCTTTGTACTAAAAACAATTGGTCTTGAAACTAGAAATCTTGGTCTTGAAGAGTAAGGTCTTGACGCTAAAAGTCTTGCTCTTGAAATTCAAAGTCGAGGTCTTGAGACCAAAAGTCTTGGTACTAAAAGTCTTAGTCTTGCTACTTAAAACAATTGGTCTTCAGATCAAGTCTTGTTTTCAGAGTAATAGTCTTTGGTTTTGAGGTTCAAGGTATTGGTCTTCAGATTTGAAGTCTTGATCTAGAGACCAAAGTCTTGGTACTAGAAATCATGATATTTAAAACAATTGGTCTTGAGACCGAAAGTCTTGGTCTTGGTACTAACATTCTTGGTACTTCACACAATTGGTCTTGAGGCCAAAAGTCTTGGCCTTGATACCAGAACTATTGATTTTCAGAAGTCTTGCTCTTGAGAGTTGAAGTCTTGGTCTTGAGAGTGGAAGTCTTGGTCTTGAGGTACAAAGTCTTGGTACTAAAAGTCTTCGTCTTGGTACTAGAATTCTTGGTACTTAAAACAATTGGTCTTGAGACCGAAAGTTTTGGTCTTGGTACTAACATTCTTGGTACTTCACACAATTGGTCTTGAGACCAAAGGTCTTGGTCTTGAGACCAGAACTATTGGTTTTCAGAAGTCTTGGTCTTGATAGTTGAAGATTTGGTCTTGAAATTGGAAGTCTTGGTCTTGAAACAAAGTCTCTTGCTTTCAGTCATGGTCTTGAGGTTAGAAGTCTTGGTCTTGAAACAAAGTCTCTTGCTTTCAGTCCAATAATCTTATTCTTGGTCTTGAGATTAGAAGTCCTGGTCGTAAGGTTCACATCTTGAGACCAAAAGTTGGTTTTGAGATTCAACGTCTTGACGAGACTGGTTTGATGCAAACTGCTCTCTATCAGATAAAACCGCTCTACATGTATGTGGGCCTCCGTTGATGACGTCACTTCTTCTCGTAGCTGGCCTGGTAATATTTAGACGGCCGTGCTTGGACCTGCAGAACAGGGCGAAATTCACGTGAACTATAATATGATTCAGTCCGAAAATTATCAGAAGATTCCGTTTACTTACATTTGCTGAGCCGATCCAGTTCCAAGAAACGGAACGAGGATTCCAAGGAACGGAACGAGGATGAGAACGGAGCAACTTAGGACAACGATAATCAGCAACATTGTCGGTTTTCGGCTGCAGTCGCTCTATGTCGTGCTGGAAAATGAAAACATCCGTCAAGAGTGCATTACATCATAATTATAGTATATATAATTATATTCAAAATATTATGCACAAAGTGTAAGACACATTATTATGTTCACGGCTATCTTAAGCAGCGTAAAACATCGTTACTAGCGTTAAATCCATCTTTTATCTATATGAAAGACAATAATAAATCTAGGGCCTATCTGAAAGTTCTGACTTTTGATAATTTTCTTAACTTTATTCAATCAAGTCTCTATAGACCTATTCGAAAGAATGTCAATTGAAATTTTCATCAATCAATAAATAAATCATTCGTCTTTTTATTCAAAAACAAAGATGACATAGACGCGATGCTTTGCATAGACCTATCATCACCTATCAGCTTACCTTCTGAATCGGTCAATTAAGACAGTCTAAAGACCAGATGCGAAAAGGATCACAATTCTGTTACCAATGGGCGCAAGGTGAAACCACACGAGGAGCGTATTCCAGGTCATGGGGTCAGTAAGTGCAGTAACTGACAATGCTCGGCATTGTCTGATATCGGTTCGCGAACGGGGCAAAAGAAATTCTCTTGGGCCGCTGTGCAAAGTTCTCGCTGATAGACTATGCTGTTGAGGTTCGGTTTGAAATTAGGCCTAGCTGCATTGGAGCTGCATTGGAGCACCTATTAAATAAATTTTAGATTTTAAAATAATGATTGGCTCTGCTCTACTCTAGAAAACAAAAGACAAAAAGACATTAAGTTCTTCCTGGATAAGGTTAAAAAGATAATGTGAAACAAGGGGAATGTCGGCCTACAAGTATGACAAACAAAAAACATTGAAACAATGAACGTGAGACCACAGTAATTATATATATACTGTGGTGAGACGATGCTGAGAAGACGATACCTCTAAAATATTGTAGACAAGAAGCGGGGACCAGTCGACACTTCGGAAGAACGGTCCAAGGAGCGACAAACGTTTGTTGAAATACAATAGCTTAACAGGGCCAAAACATCGACGAACTGCCCACAGTATATAAATCAACAAACCAACCTTTTGGCAGAAATAGAAAAGTCTTAAGGAGGCGATGGAATGAAGTCAAGGAATCACAGAGGAGCAGGCGAAGGAGAAATGGGGAGGTCATTCCAAACAGTCGGCCACACAACTGAAAAAGATCTTAGCTGCATAGTTGCAATGCGCGAGAAGGGAACAAGGAAGTCACCACGTGTAGCCGAGCGTAAAGATCGGCGACCCAGGGAAGCAGAGGCCTAGGTGAAGAGCTCACATAAATAGGATGGAGCTTGAGAGAAGGCGCAATTATTATATAGGCGTATACATGTATATACACATTCGCTTATTTTCAGAAGTAGGGGCCTACAGGATGACATACGGCATCTTACATTTATTTATTTATTTATTCACACAATTTCTATACCGCCCCTTCAAGTCTTCTACTACTCAGAGGCGGTCCAGACTACAGGCCGGAGGTGTGTCGGAGTTACACGCCGAAGCGCAACGAGCAATTGTGAGTTAAGAACTTGCTCAAGGTCTTTACGCGGCGGGTGGGATTCGAACCTGCTACCTTTCGCTTGCAAGGCGGCGACCTTCACCACTACACTACCGCGCCCCACGAAAGTACTGGAGACAGAAACAATTGGAAGAGTGGCTGACTCCTCCCCAGAGAGGGATCAATTCAAATCTGAAGACGAGAGGGAGAACTAGTTAAACCAAACCGATACATCAAAGAGATTTCTACGACTTTTATTTTGCGTTGCTGAATAGTCTTGGCATTTGTTGCTGTTCAGCTGCATTTCGATCGTTTATTGTCTTCATTTAAGTTAAAACTACATAGTTCCTAATTTACTCTTGAACTTTTTCTGACTATTTCAGGAAGAATTCGTCGCCGATATTGCTCGCATAATTCGCTATAATATGGAACTGAAAGACGACATATTGATGTCACATCTGGCTAGAGCGGGTGCTGCAGTGAGGACCATCTTTGTTAAGGTTTGTATCCATTCCAAAACCCTATGTGCTTCTAAGTTTGCTACATTGCCCAGTTTTTCTGGTGTGACAAACAGCAAATCATTGTTAAAAAATTTAATCTGTATGCTGCGATTGTCTCGTTTGCACTGCCAGCTGTTTTTGTTTGTTTCTTTGTTATATGCGAATGTTTACAATATATCCCACTTGTTGGAATGACTGACCCCAATCTAACTAGTGGATGGATGAGTAGCGGAACCACGTCCTGATCCTTCGTAAGTGAGGGTCAGAGGGTTGCTCTAATCTCGTGCACACACAATTGTAATCCAGCAGCTGATGCATGAACCTCTTGTTTGGGGGCTATATAAAGGTGCTGTGTAAATTGACTTATTATTTTAATTTTCAGTTGATTTACCATTTTCATCTTTGGTTACATGCAAATTGACTTATTATTACTTTCATCTTTTAGTTACGTTATGTTTTGACTGTCGTTCTTTGTTGTTTCAGCACATGGAAAAGTGTTTTCCGTGGTTTAATGTTAAGAACTCCCGATGTTGGTCGACATCCAGTCAGAACATTAAAAGGTTAGCCTAGTTTCTATATTGCCAGTGACCTTATCTCCCTTGCCAATCAATCATTCACTTTTCGTTCATTCAACATCTAAGCTGACAATACACAATTTTTCACAAACTTGGGTTCCACCTGTACATGCAGTTAATATTATTTGCTATAACTCGTCAAGAATGAAGTGAATTTTAGCATTACATAAGCAAATAAATTGCCATTTCAAATGTGCAAAATGTGAAGTTGCGAACGCTCCCGTAGAGAATGCTCCCATAGCGTACCTAGCGAATGAATTGATATTAATCGGAACTATTAATACACTGTTAGTGCTAGACACGGTTACATCGAGTGGTTACGAGGAGAATTGTGGTTTAGAATCATTACTTTGATCTGTATATATTTTAAAAAAGATTCTAAAGGTATAACATTTCCTTCATCTTTGCAGGAAAGGGTGAATACAGGAGTGGGCTCATAACGCTGCATAGGTTATGTCCGCTATGTGACTTTGTTGGTCTGAATATTGATATCACATTTTGATATTTGACTACAGGTTGTCCAACAATATGTCACGCTAAATAAGTTGAGAATATGTTTTAGTGGCATTTTGGATCAGGCGGTCATGCCACCTTATGAAGACCACAGTTATGCTCACTGGCTGGAAAAGAAGGCCTTTCCACCTCCTCTTCAACCATCTATGTTCCGGAAAACAGACAAGGACAAAGCCCTTCACTTTGGTAATAATCGCTAAGAGACCAATGTGTTCTTTAAAATAATTCAGATCATTTAATAAATTTAGTTTGCATCTATGTTTGACCAGTCTTACTGTTATGTAAAAAGGATGTTATATAAAATATTTATTACTTTACAACTTCTTGTATCTTTTGCACCCAAATTCCAGATAGGCCTGCCAAAAACAATGATCATTTCATAATTATATAATAGCAATAAAACATAGAATATGTTAACTGCTTTCGGCATCCAAATTCTATATGTAACAAATTCATGACATATAAACCACATACACATGCACTGCTAGTACTCTTAATTCAATATTCGTAGATCTACTTGTGCTGTTAATAGTACCGATGTGTCTGCTTGCATGTTTCTGCATCTTGGTGCATTTCTCCATTTGCTTCGATTCATGATACAGTGGTTAATTTACTTCATACAGAACTTGAAGTTAGAATAGGTGACCACACACTGCCATTTCGATTCATCTGTTTATAACCGCGAACTACTAGAAAACATTTAAATTTGAACATCTCTTCTGTCAATCAGTAAAGTGTATGAATTGAATTGCAAAGCTTATCAGAAGAAATAGCAGCCCACCTCTTCTGCTGCAATGAGGATGGTGTACTGATATTCGTTGAAAACCGATTCCCCTCTTGTAAAACAGTCTATGTTGATGAACCTTTGCTGGGACTTCTATAAGCCCAGCAACAAACGTCCATCTGTGTGCACATACAGGAAGTGCCTGCTGAAACTCTGATATAATCATCTAGATTAGTGATGCAATTATTATGAAGATGTCGCATATTATATACAGTATATTATTTATGCATGTAAGCTTAGATCGAGTCCTCATAACTTCGCCTTATCTATTAAGGTGATGGAAATTCTGTTTCTAGAGTTTTAGACGAACGTTTATTATAGTGCCTCTTTCGTTAACTGCGGATGGTTAACCCTATAGATTTATTAATTCCTGATCTGTAATTTACTTTCGTTTTTAAATTAGTTTTTTTACATGTAGCCTAACTTCGTTTTTACATGTAGCTTATATTCATTATGCATCTGGTTTATTGAATTAACGAATATATATAATGTATATATTTTTATTTGAAATAGTCTTGCACAATTTCTTGGTTTTGACTTAGCTGTTCCTTGCAACATGTAGTCAAACGATTCCACCGGAGATTCCGTTAAATGTGACTTGATTGAGTCAGGAATTCTCTTGATTTGTGAGCAGTCTGTCTAATTATTATCGATGCTAATGTGAATTAGGAATGAATTCGCATTGTTTATTATCTTTCCGAATTCTGTACAAAAGGTAACACTGTGATGGAGAACAATAAAGAGAATCAAAGCGACAAAGCAGAAGATGTGAGATGCTGTGCTTTGTGCTGGACCTTTGGAGATGCGGATGAAGATGTAAGGAGGAGTTCCTTTTCATTTTTTTAATACTGCTGTGCTTAGGGATTTTAAATAAGTGGGTTTTTAAGTTAGTATGGATAATAATGCGTGTTTCTTATCTGGCTCTGGATACCGACAGAATCAATATAAGGAAGGGAGTGAGGCAAGGATGCATCATGTCTCCTTTCTTATTTAATCTATGCAGAAAGGATAATGAAGATGGTGGAAATGGATGAGGCAACTGAGGGAGTAAAGATAGCGGGAAGTCTTAGTCTTTTCTATGTTTACTTGTCTTTGCATATAATTACATGTGAGATGAGCTGCAAATGTCCTAAGAAGTATCTTGACCTAATAATTCAATTTCTCCACAAAACTTATATGAAGTTCTGGAATCCAATAGGCATTATGCTGTGCATTTTTTATTTTTTTTTATTCACACATTTCTATACCGTCCCTTCAAGTCTCTTACTACTCCGAGGCGGTCCCGACTACAGCCCGGAGGCGTGTCGGAGTTCACACGCCGAAACGCAATGATCAATCGTGAGTGAAGAACTTGCTCAAGGTCCTTACGCGGCGGGTGGGATTCGAACCTGCTACCTTTTGCTTGCAAGGCGGCGACCTTCACCACTACACTACCGTGCCCCACATTATTTGTGCCATACATACGAAACCAGTTGTCTTGCTGTGCCATCCCCTCGTAATTGTCGATACAATTCTTATTGTTTATTTTCTTTTGCAAGTAGGCATTCGTGAGCCATATTGAGTGGCATTTGATTGTAGGAGGCTGGTCGATTGGTGTCTGCTGGACAGGATGATTGGGTACATGTCAACTGCGCTCTGTGGTCAGCAGAAGTATATGAAGATGATGAAAGCAAACTCCAGAATGTCCACTTGGCTTTGGCACGAAGCAGGAAGCTGGTAAGATTGTGTTTTCTGGGATGCTTTTCTTTACAAGTATATGGTTTTGTGGCTACTGTCTTGTTGACATTCTTGGTGGTTCACTCCAAGCAGGTTTTTTAATATAACTGTCAAGACTTAAGATGTTGGGAGTCCACACTGAGCATGAGGTTCTTTTATATGATTTTGCATCAAATAGATGCTTTTCAGTGCGTAAGTATTTTTCATTTTAAATCTGCAGCACAGTGATTTTTCAGTCCATAGCTGCTGTACCGGGCATGCAAACAGGTTTTTATATCCGATATAAATCTGTTATAACTTTTGTCTAAATAAATATCCACTATCTTATAAATGCTAGATATATTATATGTTATAAATATTATTATCAGTGTTTCAATTGAAGTCAAAGTCTTTTATGAGCTGACTTGAATGAATTACAAATTAGTGCATAAAGGATTAAAGTTGTTAGATTTGTAAAGGTGAATGAAATCTTGGTATGAATGGATTTTAATAGCAAGTTCATTGACATGAATGTGATGCTGAGAGCATAGAACACTCTTGATTCACTGATGAATGATATTGATTGTGTGATTGACTAGTGAATCTCTTGATTCATTTATCTGTTGATTGACTGACTAACTGATTGATTCACGCATTGCTTGAATGATTCTTTCTTCATTTAATTGGCCATTTAGCGCTGTGATGTGTGTGGAAAGCTGGGTGCTACGGTTGGCTGCTGCCAGGTCGGTTGCAACGCCAACTTCCACTTTATTTGTGCTCGTCGCAAAAACTGTGCTTTTCTCGAGACAAAGAACGTCTTCTGCGAACTTCACTGGATGTCTGTTGATGCCGAGGTAACGACTTAGGATGACATTATTTCCATTCATTCATTCATTATAAACATTTCATATAATGCCTCTTCATCGGGGCTAAGCTACTCTGAGGTGTTCTCAACTATATGAATGAATAGTGCGGGCAAATATGGCAGTCTTAAGGTGAGGGTGGAAAGTCGGAGAGGGAGTTCTGGGAAGCAAGCATAGTCCTGAAGGTAGGCTGTTTCATTTCTTATATTTATAGGCTGTTGCAAATCTTATATTTCTTATATGTTTTTCGTGGGTTGGCTGGATTTGGAGCACCTGGACAGTCACAGTCAATGCATTCTTAGTATTTGCAGAATGACTACTGAACCACCAGTAACACTGAATTTTGTCGAAAGAGAAACTAATGGTGCAAACGAAGAAGCAACGAAGAGTGACGTATTAAGTGTGTTTGGACTGAATGTAGCATTTGTTCAGAATTCAGTCGAATCGTTTGATATTTGAAATTGTTTGTCATTGCATGCCATGATAAATGTGGCCAATCTGGATCACGTGGAACCAGCAAGCTGCCTAACTATTCACAATGCTGTGCAATAGACCTCTGTGCAGCATGAACCAAATTGCATCAGTCGTTGCTTATTGTAACCTGTGTAAACTGAATTTTATTAAATGCGATGAGCATTGTTTAATTTCAGTTGATTGCCGATGGCAATTTTGCGGTCAACAGACGCATCTGCATCGGTCCAAGTAGCAACCGTTGTTCGAAGCGCCAGTGGTCGAACGGCGTCAGCCCACCCAGCATTAGCGTCATAATAGGTGTGTATTGAGCTGCTGTGCGAGTCTTGGTTGATGCTGTGGCCTTAACATGCAGATGAAATGCAAATGGTTTTAAACTATTTATAGTAATAATAATAATGAGATGATTTATATAATGTCATAGCTCAGCTGAGGCCGAGAAATGCGTAGATATTTTGTACTTTGCAGAGCAAAGGTGGTATTTTGGGCTAATGATAATTATATTCTGAGATTTGTCAATTGAACACTTGTACAGAAGTAGGTAATATATTTACACTGGTGCTGCACCTATTTGGTAGATATGTTCAGTCGAGCACACCTAACATATAGTTCTTCCATTGTTCCTTCGGCCAAGTGTTAATCGTATTTGACTGTGCTTAGTCTGATAAGTTTTTGCTAGACGTGACACAAAAGTTTTAGTTGGGCTAACTACTACCTCAGATATTTTGATTTTCATGGTCTATAGAAGTGCCACAGTTAGGTTATTGTGTGATGCCCTTTGATCTTACCCTTTAATGCCAAGAGAGGTAGGAAAACCCATGCATTTAACTGCACTCTTGGTTGGCATTAACCCTTAGAAGCCGACAGGCCGGTTTTCCGCCCCGTTATCCATAGAATTACAGGAGCCCAGGGTTAAAGGGTTAAGGAATTCATGAGTATTGTTTCATAGATTACAAACACTTTCGTCTGGAGGATTGCTTCTAAGCGTCTGGTTCTTTATGTGCAGGGTCGTTGCTTGTTCAATCTCTCGGTCGTTTGTCATCATTATCGGACACAAAGTCTGCTCTGCTTCCGGTTGATTTCCTGTGAGTTTCACTTAATTTAGATTATGTTGTAATTTGAATGACATTTGATTCTATCAAGTAAACTCCTGATTGGAAGTAGAAGAAGGGAAGGGTTCTTTAGGCAGCCATGGGTTTGAGGTATTGGTGACTTCATTTTCTGTGTCACGAACTGATTATGACGATGATGATGATTGATGAGGATTATGATGATGATGATTGATGAGGATTATGATGATGAGGAGGAGGATTGATGAGGAATATGATGACGACGATGATGATGATGATGATGATTATATATAACCACCATAACCACACTTTTATTGCACCAATGCATAAATTTAACAAGTGATTCACGTGAGAACATAGAAGCAGAGGAGCAAAGGGAGAGTCCTAAAAGGGCCAAAGCCCCGCTAACAAGGGTCGCCCTAAAGTAATTTCCATTCTGTGTCTTGGTATATGAGGGCTGATGACCGATTTTCCCCCTTGCCTTCTTAATTTCCCACCAATAGTGATGGTCTATATGCTACTCTTTATGGCTGGGTTAACAGTTGGAACAGAAATCTCGAAACCCAATCTCTGCCTTGGCAGGATTAAACCTCTCACCTTTCAATTGGCAGTCCAACCCGCTGACCACTTGCACTATTGGGATAAACTGTAAGCATGAGGTTAAACCGATGTTTTTCTTGCTAAGTGGCCTACATTCTGTTGTCAGTAAGCAAGCAAACAAGCGATTGTGCTTAATGGTATTTAAAATTGAGTGGAATCTATTCTTCAAACACTCCATGAATTTTTAGGGCATGCCCTTTTGTGCATCAGCAATTGTACATAAGGATTGATTGTATTTTGTATTGTATTTGTGTATTTCTATACCGCCTCTTACAGACCACTACTACTCAGAGGCGGTCCTGACTACAGCCCATAGGTGTGTCAGTGTTTTACACGCCGAAGCACTTGAGCAATTGTGAGTGAAGACTTGCTAAAGGTCAGTACGCGGCAGGTGGGATTCGAACCTGAAACCCTTCATTTCGAAGGTGGCGACCTTCACCACTACGCTACCATGCCCCATTGATTGTGGTTCACCTGATTGAAGGTTTAAGTTGATTAACACAGATCTTGGTTTATCAGAGGACACAGGTGGTTGATGGACCGGACCTACTTGACTGCAAGTACAATTTTATTGGAGTATAAGTGTTTAAAGTTTAATCTGAGTGTTATAACCATTATGTGTACTTCTTTAACGCACAGCATGTCGCGCCTCTTCTGGAGCACGGCCGACCCAAGACAGCGGTCCGTCTACAGCTGTCGTATCACTGAAGTCATTCCCAAAGCAAAGGCACCAGAGGTCATCGACGACTTGACAATTGTGCACGACGAAAACGACCCGCGTTACGACGCAGCACTCGCGATGTCATTCACATGCTCCGTACAAGAAGACACGTCCGACCAGTCGACAGTATCTGCCGACGAAGACTTGGACGTATTGTCAGACTCTGAAGTCGGGACGACTGCCCAGAGTCTTGACTTGGCTCAGGACTTCAGATCTCGTACCAGCTTGCACGAAGCGGTTGTGGGACGCTCGCTGACTGCCATGGACATTGGAACGTCGGCAAAAGGGAAAAGGGAGGGTGCCTCTCAGATCGGTTTGAGCAACAGTTATCCTGAGAAACTAAGTAAAAGTCTGTGGATTGAGGGCATGCCACAGCAGAGGTTGTCGCGGTCCGCTTCTGATAACGTCTGCCGTGCCACCACGACTGTAGAGTCGCGATCCGGCCTTGCAAAGTTCTCAGACACGACTCTGAAAATGCTGGGAATAAAACGCACGATCAGGGAAGCAAGCAAGGACGCAACCGTGACGCTTGAATCTCGATCGAACCCGGGAGATGATGATGACGGTGAAGGACTGCAGTTGGTGAAGATCGCAGCGAGACTAAACGAAGCGGCAGCAAAGAACAAAGAACAAGAATGCCAGAAGCGATTGAGAGACGAAAACGGGGGAGAAAACGAAGGCGAACCAACCTCCGATCTGATTGGACTTGGTCAGGCTTCGAACACAAACGATACAATCGTGGCTTTGAACAGGAATTTGGCTTCGGAAGCAGGTGGGCAGTTCATAAGTCGAATCGGAAAAGTCGAAGGTGTTGTGACGATCAAGAACTTCAAGCCGTTTGTCCAGATGGATGGACCGGCAGGTGAGTCGGATCTGGAAGACTGTGACGGTGAGGACCTTGATCTTGTCGCAGACTTTTCGTCCGATGGTGGAAGTCGTTTTGAGATGGATGAATCGCGGGCGGGTGATGCATCTACAACCGCACCTCAGAGCCCCGTACAGAACTCGTTGTCGGCGAAAAATGCAAGTCCACTTAGGGAGGTAGAGACGGTTGACACGGTAACGAATTGTAGCCAAGTTGGTTTCCATAGCGATAACGCTAGTGAAACCTTGGACGATCCTCCTGGAAACATTCGTGCTACAGGCAGTTCATCTAGATCATCGCCGATAGGCAGTGCGTTGCAGAGCTGTTTTGGACGCAACACCAAAGACGAAAAGGTGGAAAACTCGAGAGCATCGGATTCTGGATGTGTCCGAGTTTCTCTGAACCAGGGAACCGTGACACTGACGCTCAATATGAGCAAACCATCTGACACAGCTGGTGCCCCGTTACAGACGGCAACTTCATCTGCAGGATCAGCGGACGGGTGCAACAGTGTCACTACGCTCTTGAAACGCTATTTAACTAAAGTGAACATTGCCAGTACTGCAGCAGACACTGCCAGGCCTGCCGCTCCCAGCACTAGTTCGGTCGGGTTTGGTGGGGGTCGCCCGGTGCTCATACAGACTGGTACGAGAGCACTTTCTTCTCAGGGTTTACTGCATCTTCCCCTTGCTTCTGCTGCACCACCTCCTGCTCCTCCTAGGATAGTCCTGCAGACCCCTTCTGTCCCTGCACAGTTACCTGCCGTCTCTCCTCAGATCCAGTATGCTCTCTCGCAGCTCATACAGTCCAACAACGTGTCGTACTTGGGCAGCCTGGCCGTCACTCTCTCCAACCCGTGTCAGCTCATCAGTAATCTCCAGTTTGCCCGACCCGTGCAGGCCGTTCCCATAGTCTCCTCTACGCTAATCTCTCGACCCGTCGCTGCCACGGCCCCGGTGGTCCGACCCATGTCGTTTGTGGCGTCTACCGCCCAGATTTTAGGCCAGCAGCTTTTCCCTTCGACCTCCCAGATTCTAAACCCGCAGCTCAACGTGGCTTCGTCTACTGCCAGCCTCCCGTCGCAGGTACTGAAATCTTTGCAGCAGATTATCAGCGGTTCGAAAACATCGCAGCCGGTGTTCTTCAAACTGACAAACCAAGCTCCTGTTGACCACCAGTCAAACGCCTCGACTCCTTTGAATGCCTCTCCTTTGAATAGCTCTTCATGGAACTCGGTCAGTCAGGCTTCTTCCCTCGATCTATCGTCGACGTCCAACCAGCTGAACGCTAACGAGTTCAGCAGAAACCTAATGAACGCAATTCCTCTGTATGCAGGCAATCAGCTCCGGCCCGAAAATCTACTAGCTTCAAGTCAGCCCGTTTCGTCGGGGTTCAAGCGGCAGACGAACGACACCAATGCCGATCCATTGACTAAAAGATTCAAGGCAGCCAATGACCTGTACGCCGCTGGTGGCGAATCGAGTTCGTCTAATTCTTCGATTTCGGGCCACTGTGTGAGTCCACCCGATACTCGCCTTGCCAAGGCTCTGCGCGGTTCTGACTATCAAGGAGCGCAGTCGACGAACAGTTCTACCCGTTCCCGCAAGGATTCCGGAAGATCCCAGACCCCTAACGATCGCTCGGGTCGAGGCGTTAGGTTGAAGCGATCGCCGAAGAAGCCTCGACTGAGTCGATCGTCTCTTGATCCTAACGGAAACAGCAATGAGTCGTCTCGGGTCCTGGCGGAAACGAATCGAGACGAGGCAGGTGGTGATCTGCCGTCTGTTGGGGGAAGGAAGAATCAGAAGACGGGTTCTTTTGGCAACAAAAAGTCAAAACCTGGTGAGATTAATTTCATTTGTGATGAATTTACTTTAGCTAGTAATAGTATACTTGCTGGCCGTGTATGACTGTCTTAACCTTTTTCGACTCGCGACACACCTGAACTTGCCATAAAATTTGGCGACACACCATGCAATCATCGTATTTGAATACGGTTAAAATTTTAAACCCAAAAACACCTGAATTCACTGGATCCTGAATGCATCACATCACAAAATTGTAGACAGAAGACATACTAGACTCAACACCCATGGTTCTAATTCTGAATTATATCATAAGCCTATAGGGCCATAATTACAGAAGTAAGCCTTTCTGTAAAAAGAAGTCAGAAGCTGTTATTGGCTTTAACCGAAACAAGACTATGAGTGGGTTATTGTATAAAAACGCGATCTTGTTTGAGAAATTGGAGGACATTAGCACGAGCACAAGATTTTTTTTTTATTTGTCAGTGGACTAAAAGTCTATGTGACACAGGGTATTTCTTAGCATAGCTTGGACAGGCCGATAATCCATTCACTATTGGAGGTGCTTCCATGGACGCCACACATTTAATTTCTCAGCATCCAGCTTCAAAGGTTTGGAGTCACAAACGCCCGGATGCACTTAATATAAAATTCCCTGTCCCAAAATACCTCAATGGCTAGCACTAATCCTTGCTTGGGTCAATATTATAATTATTGTCGAATCAGATTTAGACGTGGTAGTGTAGTGGTGAAGGTCGCCGCCTTGCAACCGAAGGGTTGCAGGTTCGATTCCCACTCACCGCGTACTTGCTTTAGCAAGTTCTTCACTCACAATTGCTGAGGTGCTTCGGCGTGTAAACCTCCGTCACACCTTCGGGCTGTAGTCGGGACCGCCTCTGAATAGTAGTGGACTGTAAGAGGCGGTATAGAAATACAC
>JAQFXW010001615.1:0-14522 GCA_034693945.1 Dendrobaena attemsi | reverse complement strand
TTACTTTGCCTTGATATTGTGCTAGATACGAAAATGGCGGATTGCTATTTTTAGTTCATTAATTGCGTGACCACCACGTGTACAAAACTGGTTAACAGACAGCACCGTGAGTCGACGTACTGTGTAATTATATATACTGTGGTAGGCCTTAGCTACGATGAAGGCCCTATCACCATTTTTCGTATATGCTCACGTGTTTGTCCTTCCATATTTTTTCCAAACCATTCATTGCAGCATTTCCTATCACCATTTGCCACCCTTCGATTTATTTCCATATCGCACTTCCATATCGCAAGACTTATAGAACTGTGGAATGGTCTGGGTGATAGTACAATTTCAGTGGATTCTATCCCACCTTTAAGGTGAAGCTAGGAAATGCGGCCACTAAGCATTTCTGGCTAAACTGCAGTAGCATTTCTTTTATGTAATTGTTTATTTCTGAGAGGCAGAATAGCTGTCCTGCTATATATTATCATAGAAATTAATTATTTATAGTTTATAAATATCTATACTATTTATAGAGTTGCACCAACCGACGTCTTCATCAGCAAAGTCTCTGATGATCTGAGCGAGAACAGTGTTTCCTGAGATGACGGCCGTTTCAGAAGCATCATGATTTGCAAAGTTTTTGATGGTTTTGTCCGCACCACGAAACAGAATGACTCGAGCACAGTCTTCCTATTTGTAGAAACATAAATTAACCTCTCAACATGTCACAATAACAATCTCAAGCTACTACATTAGTAACATTGTTTCTCTGGTGCCATCATCTATGATCTATTCTACAGGCCCTAAAATTATGTAAACAAGAATGTATCATAATTCCCTCAGATATTATA
This sequence comes from Dendrobaena attemsi, assembly GCA_034693945.1. Classification (NCBI taxonomy): domain Eukaryota; kingdom Metazoa; phylum Annelida; class Clitellata; order Crassiclitellata; family Lumbricidae; genus Dendrobaena; species Dendrobaena attemsi. The sequence continues at coordinate 13,683 of JAQFXW010001615.1, read as the reverse complement.
GGCCTACTGCACAAATGTTGGTCAGTATTCATTGTGACAAACTGAACTAATGCATGAGGAAAGTAAAATCTTCTAACCAGTTCTCTTAGTCAATATCAGCTTTTCTGCTGAGTAAACAGAGACATGTACCTGATTGTTGACAGCACATATATGCAATGGCGTTCTGCCACCAGAGTTTTGTGCATTAAGGTTGGCCCCATAGTAGATCATCAACTCAAGATGCTGAACTCGACCCCACTTACAAGCCTACAATAACAGCAGAAGCACAGATATTTTGATTAACTTATGTTATTTCACTCACACAACACAAATGCATACAAATGCTCAGAATCAATTTTATCACTAAGCAAGCAAAAGTCATCTAGAACTCCTATGCATTGTGTACATCTCCTATCAAGCAACCGAAATACGTGTCCTGATAAATCTGTTACTTTTTACTGGAAAGGAATTCTTATTATTTACTTACTCAATCAGTTAGATACTTTCTTGCAAAAGTTGTACAATGGCGTCATATAATATTGAAGTTTACCCAAAGTGCTCTGTCAACAATATGCTCCATTCGCGACTGTCTTTCACCCGACTGAATTTGTATTAAAAAATGTAATATAAGAAAGTCATCCCCCAGATTACTCACCACAGATAGACCAGAGATGATAACAGCTGGACATATATTTACTTAATTTATTAACATATTTTATACCGCCCCTTCAAGTCCAGTTACTGCTCAGAGGCGGTCCCGATCATAGTCCGGAGGTGTATCGGAGTCAACACGCCGAAGCGCCTCAAGCAATTGTGAGTGAAGGACTTACTTAATTATTTACACGGCGGGTGGGGATTCGAACCTGCAACCCTTTGGCTGCAAGGTGGCAACCTTCACCACTACACTACCATGCCCCACTATATAATAGTCTTACCTGGTGTAGTTCTGTCCAATTCGATTCATCCACTGCTCCCAGGAGTGCATAGTCAAAGAGCAACATCTCAAGAGATTTTGTGGAAGAGTTGTTACAGACGCAGTGATAGGCTGGAGTTAGTCCTTGTAGATCAAAGTAATTGGCTGATGCTCCCAGATCCAAAAGACCCTTTCAGAAAAATCAGAGAATGTTTCAATGGATGTAATTAATGAACACGATGACAACACCTTCCGCAGATTAGTGTAAGTTACGTTCAGTTCTCATTCATATAAATTTGTCACACCTATTGCTGTAGCATCATCACATATATATCGCTAATTTACATTCTTCATTAGTATTATGATAAAAGTAATTAAATTCATTACTACTGCAATATTGCCCCAGAATATTATACAATAACTATTAACTACAATGATGTCATATAATTAACACAACAATAATCATGAAAACCCTATATTCAACGACTATGAGACTAAGTGTAATAATGTCATAGAACGAAGAACACTCGTAATCAAATAAGCATTGCATAGAATTACCTTGATGGCTTCTTCTTTGCCTTGCACTGCTGCAACATGCAATGGAGTCAAGCCTCTGCTGTTTCGATAGTCAAGATGAGCGCCACCACCAACCAACGATAAAATCATTCGTGTTGGACGTTCAAAAGTTACTGATAATGACAAAGGAGTTTCTATAACAAAACAGAAATTCAACAACCAAACATTCATTCTGTGGTCATGTATAAGATGAATATGGTCCAATCTAAAATGATCCCAACCTCTATTGAGCCAGTATAATTGTTAAACATGGCACCTATCAGATGTTGCACTTCCTTCAGTTATGTAATAAACTAATAGTAACATCTGGCATCATAAACTGCAAAAGTATACTGGAACCGATAGAGTTCCAGCTTATAACACAAACATCTAATGAAGTAGACATAGCCATCCATATGGTCAGTGTATGTATGCACTGCATCTAGCTGTTTGAAAAGTAGAAAATAAAAGAAAACGATAGAAAAGCATTCCATTATTTATTTATTTATTCACACATCTCTATACCGTCCCTTCAAGTCCCCCTACTACTCAGAAGCGGTCCCGACTATTGTATCGGAGTTTACACGCCAAGCGCCACGAGCAATTGTGAGTGAAGGATTTGTTCAAGGTCTCAAGGTCCTTACGCGGCGGGTGGGATTCGAACCTGCTACCCTTCGGCTGCAAGGCGGCGAAATTCACCACTACACTATCGCGCCCCACAATCCATCCCCAGGAGCTGTCATGAGATTGTAAAGTTGGCAACTTCACTTTTCTCGCCTATAGGCAATGGTCAATCCTCTTCATAAACATGGAATTTCCTAAAACCTACTCTTCTATGTCCCTAGCATGATTATAAACTATTGATGATTCTTAGTGATTCTTGTCATCTGATCTCTCACTGAACAATTAACGCACTAATTATAGCAGAGTCAGAGGAGATGCAGCTGGAGTCAAGGCCTCAAAATAAATGTCTGCCTCTGCCTCTACTCCATTGGATGTGTACTATAAACTAGAACTCTATTTAGAAACCCTTTCCACTCGATTCACAATGAACCGACACATTTGTCTGTAGACATATCCAATAGTGCTTTTTAAGTATGCCAGAAACTTGTTGCAACACTGTCTCTGGCAACCATCTTGTAACATGATTGTGTACCACCATTACGATAGTATTTTTTATGGATGGATTAAGTTTGGATCAATGTCACCACTAAATTATAGAATTCCTTCTATAATCAAGTATGCTGTAACAATTCTCTGGTATACCTTGCTACAATGTGGCATACCACAGCCCAAGTTGTGCAAAAGTTTAAGAAATAAAAAAGTTTGTCATTTGTTAGGAAATATTCAGGTAGCTTGGAAATTCATCACTGGCTGGTCCCACACACAACTCAAGATCAACTAATAGACTCCTATCCAGAGTTGACAGTTGACATCAAGTTAGGCCAACATTGTTCGGAATGACAGTCAATAAATTGTAAAAATGCAGACAAAACTGCATTTCATGAAAAATGATGATGCCATCATTCTCTTTGAATAGTTAAACTTTCCTGTATATGACTATAATCTGAATGGCATGCATGGCTTTTGGGTGACCAACTCATCCATCATGTTATTCAGTCGATAGCAGGTTAACAGACTGGTGACAGATAAATACAGGTTGACAGAGTACCCGCGTCACAGTGACAAACCTTCTACATGAATTTCAAAAACCATAAAACCAGACCAGGGCATGAGCCTCGGTTACGGCTAGCCACAGATGAACAACTTTGAATGGGTTAGGGTTGTCTGGGAATCATCTATTGGAGCTATCTGACACCTTCTACTCATATCTAGCCCAGTCTGCCTAGTAATTTTTACACCTTTATATAAGTAGTGTGGAACTATACAGACAGACATGTTAGTCGATTGGTTAGAGACCTCTCCTTGAAGTGCAGAGGATTCGGGACAAAACCTCTTCTGTGCAATTGCTATGCAGAGACCAAGTGAAAGTTCTTCACTCACAATTGTTCAGTAACATTAATTGATGATTGGAGGACTTTAGTGGTGTTTAATAAATGCATAAATAAAACAACAGTTTATGTACTTATTGTCTACATAACTAACTACCTGCTAATCAGGACCAGCCAGCAATTCACAATTGTTCATCCAGCTTCAAATAGGATGTCCATCGATGATTTTTGCTCAACACATCTGGACATACACATACTACCAAGTATTTCATATTATAATACCATCCAGGTATGGTAATAAAAATAAGTGTTGCCATTGAAGTATTTCACAAAAGTGCATTTCAGTTGACTCATAGGAACACTAAATGAGCATTATTTATTTATTTATTTATTCAGTTGCATTTCTTTTTTATAAGGAATGAAGGATGTGTGTTCTGTACTACCTCCACTGTCTGGGTCAATGAAGTTTGGATCAAGACCTTGATTGGTCACCTTTATCACTTTCTCGACATCTCCTTTACGAACCCACTCCATGATTTGCTTCAGACCACTCTATAAACAAACACACAACTGTTGAGACAACTTGAGACAACACTTGCCAACGGCCCAACAGCAGTTAATCAAAGCTTGATCCTTTAGCCACAGAACACTGTCAAACATGACTATGATTTTGGTACGCTTCAAATAAGGAATTACTTTACCCTACTGTAAATATGAATAAATATTTGTACTATATATAAAACTAAAAATTAAAGGCAATTGGATTAAGTGTTAGGTTAATTCTAAGCAGCATGAGGGCCATTGGGGGGGGGGACTATATAAATTTAGATTTACTTTTAAACAAATTATACATCCGACTGGGCTAATAAATGAAAATCACCCTTAGTTACAGCATTGACAGTACAAATCTTGAAGCAAGCATCATTTTTATTTTGAGGCATCTGTTACAAAGCGTTATGGAACCATTGCAGTAATCGAATGTGATAACTATAGGCCTATGCTTGACAAAGCACCTCCAAACCATAACCACACTTTTAATTGAATACAATTATTTATTTATTCAGTTGCATTTCTTTTTTATAAGGAATGTAGGACGTGTGTTTACAGGTGCATCAGAAGAAAGAGATAAAGAGTAGTCGGAAGGCAGCCATCGGTATGAAGCGTTAGCGACCTCATATTCTTAGCCTCGGCATATGAAGGCAGGTGACCAGTCATCTCCCTCACCGTCTCATCTTGCAACTGACAGTGTGTGGTCAGTGTACTCATCATAGCTGAGTTGGCTAGGGGGTGCAGATGGAGCAGAAAATGTTGAACCAAATTTTTGCCTTGGCCAGGATTTGAACCCCGTACCTTCGGCTGACAATCCAGCGCGCTAACCAACATATCAAACTGGATCGGATTAAACTATAATATTGGTTTGAAGGAAGAGAACTAAGAAGGCGCAAGCCCTGCTAACAAGGGTCGACTTTACAGATCCTACCTTGCTGTGTAGCTGCTTCAGTTTCTTCTCTGTAGCCATGACATGTTTGTATATACGACCTTTCATTATCAGCTGAAACATCAACCATTATTCTTTTAATGGTCATTAGCATAAAGAGCATCGGATCCCATCCACCGGTTAAACCATTAGTCGAATTATAGCACGGAATTCTGATCTTATTAGATAGGTGTTGTGAATTTAAGTGCTGAAGACACCATACTTTGAAGAAATTTCAATCAGCTTTGAGACAATAACCCATTACCCACCAGCTCTAAACAGTGATAAATATGAGAAATAGGAAGGGATATGAATTGTAATGTAAGATGTAATTTCCATTGAACCAGTGTCTAATGCACAATGATCAACCAATGAATGATTATGACGTGCATTGCCAAACCAAATCATAATCAGATCAACATGCAGACGAAGATCAGTGTATAACAGTCTAGCTGCGGTGGATGAGCAATTTGAAAGAGGTACATACATCTTAAATGGATTTATTTAATTTATATGATATAGTGATGAATTTTTTCTCTGGTACCAATCTTTTAAAATTTTATAATGTTTTGTCATAGCCTACCCTTTCCCAGATTTATTCATTAGCCATTACAAACCATCTTGTATCTAAATAACAAGTAAACAGCCCCTGAGTCTGCATTCAGAAGACTATAATATTTACGATTCTTATAACAGCGTAAATCTATTTCAAAGCTAAAGACAAGCAACACAAACGGACAGACTTCTCAGTCATGTGTCCGTCCCTCTGGACCATTCTCAGTTACTGGCCCTGTGACCTGGAATGGGTTCCCATGTGGCTCCACCTTCTGCTATTGGCAACTCTAGTCTTTTTCTCTCTTGTCTTAAGACTGTTCTATTTGACCGTGGTTGGACTGGGAGCGCTTCTGAGTAGGCGGATTTGAAGAAGTGCTGTAGAATTCGCTGTAATAAATAAATGAATAAATCTGCCACCGGACATAAAACTATTAGCTTCATCATCAGTCCAAGCAACATTCTCGGCACACCTTAAGACATTTTTGTTTTGGGTACCTAGGTAGTCGTTCCAAAGCACCTTTGTGAGTTACTTAAAAGGAACTCTACAATGCTTATAGTTACATACATACACAATACATATTCATAATCACATTACTCCATCAGATGATCTCTTTGCAACAGTCACCTCTAGAGAGCTGAAAGCATTTGTCAAGGAATATTCCTTGAGCAATCTTCCATCATCCAGAAACTTTCCGGCCTTTCCGTTGATTGGTGGAATAAAAAGGCCATAATTGAATCCCTCTTTCAGACCCTGTCAACATCAATTAATTCCGTTAATAATTATATTGAATTATAGCTTCACATATCAAACATATTTTCATCGATCGTTTCAATCAGCAAGTTTTACAATCATCATGTTAAAAGTAATTTGACAACAAATATAGTAAACAATTGCAAATGTTATCCTACTGAATTGAATTTCCCTGAATTTGTTTGAATTTGTTTGAATTTCCCTGAATTGAATTTCCCTTCTGGAAGTACATCACATTACACTGATGACTACCGTAATTTACATAATACGGTAAAACAATACATGTCTATGCTTCCGAATGCTTACAGATTTTATTGGCCTACTAATGTATTAGTGTAAGCTTAAAACGATCAGGACATCATTCAACTACCTAATGAACAACAGTAATCAATCAATATTAAACTTTCAGAAAATAGCAGGTATTCTTAAATTAGTTACCTTAGCAACAGACAGGAGAATTTGCTGCTTAGCTGTACAAACACTTCCTTCTGGATTAAACTGCAAAGATTTCTGAAAGAAAATCAGTTAAATACTATTGCTTCGAAATTAACATAATTATACGCATGACAACACACAAAACGTACATTTATAGACGTTAGGCGAAGCAGAAGAGCAGAGTCATTTAGGCTAATCTCGAGGCAGCTATTGGTATGATGTGATAGCTACTTCATTTTCTTAGGCTCCGTATATGAGGGTGGATGATCTGATCATCTTCCCATCCACAGCATATAGTCAGCATATCCATTATAAGCTAAGATGGCTATGGGACACAGGTTAGAAGAAATTTCTAACCAAACTTCTGCCCTGGAGGAATTTGAAACAGATAGCCTAGAACACACACACACCATTAGTCCATCAAGTGACCTCTAACACCAGCATCACCAAAACAATGTATCTGCTGAATTTGCTGAATTCTACACTATCCATATGATTATATTATTGGTATCACCTCCACTGGCTTCATGGCAAGACAAGATACTATGGCATAGGGCATGGTCGAAACACTTCACATGATTTGCCTTTCACCTCTGACCCTGTGTCGAGAGGTGGCAAGAGCTGATGGTGGTCAAAGAACTGCAATCACAGTCTGCTCAAGCAATTCGCCTCCTTTTGGTATAGATATCCTCAAAAAAATGTCAACTGTATGCCTTTTTCATAGCTGCTTTAATAAGCACAGTTTTTGCAAAGGAAGAAATTCTGCTTGACAGGCAGAGTACCTGATATATCATCTGTGCTCTTGACATATCTTTTGGGTTTGTTGAATGATTTGTATGAATGTAGACACTTTTCATCGACTTGCTGCTGATTTAGTGTATTTCACCATTATTGGATTTGTTAACAGCTACTGTTATATAAAAGATATATTATTTAATGATTTTCAGAGCATAGTGCCTACATGTCATACTTGCTAAACTAAAGAATGGTAATACTACTTTTCTGAATAAAGCTCTAACTTCTGATAATAAAAGTCTATAGTGCATGAACTTACTTCAGTCATTGGGAACTACTTGAAGCACTTGAATATGCATCTGTTACCTGACCCAGTTTATGTGCCACAGTTTGCTTAATGTATTCAAATACTAAGTTTTCTTTATTAAGGACAATCACCATAGAGAAGGCTTGTATTCAGTACTACTTCAAGCCTCTTTATATGTTAGTTGATAAATGCTGGCTAATTTGTAGAAATTCTGTGACAGAAAATGCTATAAAGTGCCGTGGGAAGCCACCAGCACTTGAATCTAGTGATGTCATGCTGTTTAACAGATATTGTTTAATAGATAGAAAGTGTGGAAAGTGTTAAGTATGGAATATTGATTCCAGGATGTTCTGTCATTTTTCAAGCAGAGTTCAATTGGCACCAAATGTTAGACAGAGTGCTGAGTAGGCCTACCACTAGACTGCCTTAAACTCATTGACATGCATGTCTAGTTCATTTAGGGCTACACATCAAATTCTGCATTGGCCCCATTGCTTGAAGCTTCAGAATTCAATTGAATTAAGAGATCAGCATATTTACACAGGTGTTTGCTATAAAGCACAGAGAACTTCAAAGAAAATAACAAACACAACTGGTTTCAGTCCACATTCTTGCACAACACTTTGGGCAATTGATAACCAGTTGGATAATTTTCCATTTGAATTAACAAACATCTGGAATTGACTGCTTAAGAAATTAGCCATCCAATTAAAGATGTCAGAAGGCAAATGGAGAGCCTTGAGATTCTGAAAGAGAATGACGTGGTCAATGCTGGTCAAATGACTTGTAAAGAATCGATAAGGGAACCACAAATTACCTAAATTCTTGAATCTAAGAGATAGAAAAGGGCAAATTTAGTGCATCCAGTAGGATTAAAAGCGAACTGAACAGACAAAACTTGCAGATATCAAGAAACAATGCATACACAATTTCTAATTGTGATTGGAATGACTGAAATGAGTTGTAAATCTATCAGACCAGTAATAAGTGTTACCTGGGAATTGGGTAACAGCAGTTCCTTATTAGGACATTGGGGTTTTTAATTGGCTGAGAGAGATAAGTTTAATGGGTCACAATAGATGCAAGTGTATAAGAACAGTTTACAAGAGCAGTTCATAATTGTACTTTGAAGGCATAACTAGGAAGAGTTACATGTCCTTTTGGCTTCTACTGGACATATTACAATTCTTACATGTCCTTTTGGATCAATGTAAAAGATAAGAAAAACTGCAGTAATAGGAAAATTTATGCTTTAATATATGCATACGTTGAGGATACACACATTATACAAAGAAATGTCAGGATGCAGAAGAAGGATAACAAGCACATGGCACAGATAACAATGACTTCCATTGACACAGCAAATAGTACAGTTGTTGGCCCGTCATTGGAAATGATTTACCTTGTAACTCGCAAGAAGAGCTGACCTGAAGCTATTAGCCTATTAGTGCTTTTCTGTCAGCAAAGTGTCAAGATCTCTGCAAGGTTGCACAGTGCATTGGCTCAGTAAAGCGTAATTCTTCATGCAAAGCACAAAAGACAGGTCTGAAAGTGTGGACTTGGATTCAGTCCTGGTGTTACAAGGTCAGGTTCATTCATGCATGCAGCAGCTACTAGGTAAAGACCTAGTCTGTCAACTGGGAAGCCTATGGTGCATGTGTCAGCTCAAACGTCTTAAGCTGAGACCAAAAGCTCATTCGCCAATCAACTAGCATTTACTTAAATGTATTAACACGTATTTTAAACTGAAGTAGAGCGCGGTGGATGAAGGAATACGTAGAGGATGCAGAATAATTACTGGCATGCTGTGATGAAAATGGTAAACTTTAGCTGAAACTCAGAACAGCTAGACAAAAGTAAGCCTAAACAGAAATGAAACATTTATTTTAATTACAAGTTAAGTAGAAAAAGCACAACATGTATGGCAAGTTAGATCTGATTGTTTAATGGTTCATCGAAAACAGTTTAAGCTGCATCTTAAACAATGAACAGTTTGATAAGTGTTCTGAAGATCCTGCAGAGCAGTTTGTTCCATAGTGATTGATCATACGAGGCCAACTACAGAATTCTATGTAAGATTCAACTGGTATTTAAATGAAACTTGTGACTACTGTATGCTAGTGTGAATTTTGAACATTGCCGACAGCTAAACTCTCTCCAAAAAATTACTTGATAACATGTGATTATTTAATATGCACAATTGCACATATTATTGGAAACCGGAAAACGATTCACGACTAATTCAATATCAAAATATATTATGCACAAAATTAATAATTAAGATCAATTTAACACCAGAGTAACTATGTAGCAAAACCTAAAAATAGCTACAATGACTTTGAGAAAACCTGTAAAACTACAATACTAAACCAAAGATAATCAGTAACATCTATTCAGATCAAGCAACTTAATCAGCAGAGAAACTAATTTAAATAAAAACCAAATACAAAGAGATGTGCGTAAATTCACTTGACATATGAATATTATTTGCAGCTATGATAATGATGATCGTTAAAATACCTGAATGCCAAGGTCAGGCACTGTGATGTGGATGCAAACCGGTGGCTCAAATGAATTCATCGAACCGACTCCAGAGTCAGCTTCATGTTCGCTAGTAAGACTTCCACTATCCATCTGACAACATTCGTGCAACAGTCGGTCTCTGTCACCAGGGCGTCCTTCGATCAACCGAGAACTGCATTTAGGAAGCAACAGAATAATAACATTTCTTTCCTAATTGCTTACAAATTAGTTACATAAAACTGCTTTACGATCAGCTGCAAAGGATCTACTACAGCGAACTCGATTTCGAGATGCCTGAGGCGAGTACTTCAGCTCTGCTTTCAAGTGGTTGGCATGGCCAAATAATCTGATCGTTTGCCACTGCAACACAATTTCAGCTTGGCACTCATGTGGAATTGGCCACAGACCCAGACGAGTCATGCTCTGATAAGCCGAGCGAGCGATTCAACATTCCCTAAGCAGCTATAGGTATTACCTGCAGCCATTCTGCTCTACAGGCAGACAATTATTAAAAGAACCAACCATCAGTTACAACGAGTCTTCAATGCTTGTAGAGAAATAACCTCACAAGTTCACCTTAAGGGTCATTCCAAACGCCATGCATATTGTATAACCAATGACACAATTATATATATACCAAAATATATAACTTAGGTAGATATCGTGTACATTGTACAAGGGCTTTAGAGTAAAACTGCAATCTGTCCTTAGTATGACATGACACTACAGGGCGTTTCCAACGTTTCATAGACTAGATTCCTGAAATAACTGGATGTTGCTAACCTATTAATGCTTTCTGATATTTAGCAAACTAAATTTCTGGACAATGGATGGATTATAACCTGGTTTTGGAACACGTATAACGTCGTATACACTGGCACAGTGACAACAACAATTATTAATTAATAGTATTAAATGAATGAGCAGATGTTTTCTGAATATTTTATTCGGCTTAAGACAAGTTTGTGTATTATTTTGATTGCTTTGTCAAAGGGTAAAGGGCCACAGCTTGTTCTCGGCTGCTGTACAAAATCAATAGAACCAGGAAAACGGGAGAACACACTGTTCCTCCAAACATATTCTGCCTAGCATATCAATTAGGGAAAAGTTGCTAGCCACATACACACATTTATATTACGATGATATTATGTTTATTTAAATACACAGGTACATAATAGCAACTAGCAATGAAAGGTATAGTGGCAATGTTGATACACTACACCTGACATGGACATCAGAATTAGAACAGAAGACTTAGACAGAAAACAAAGAGTGATTGACTGAATAGAAAATAATGTTGACTCAAGCTGTGCAGCTAGACAGAGTGCAACAGCAGTTAGTAAGTAAGCAAGTATAGTCTTCAAAACTATTTATCGCTCACAGGACAGCAATTAATTCTGTTAGGGTACTGATGAGTATTACACAAGAACTTACAAGTTCTCGGTGCTGGGAAATCAAGCTCAATTAAAAATTATACACATCGCAATGTACAGTATTTGTACACTATGGTTACTCATGGAGTCAATTCTGGTACCCGCTCTTATTCTGTAGCATCCCGGTGTGTACAGTGACATGTTTATTGAGTGGGAGAAATCAAGTAGGCAAGATGACATAGACGAAACAACGGACAAGACCTGAAGAATTAAATCATCATAAAAATGCCTGACACAATAATTATTTACTGTCATCAATAAATAAACTAGACCACAGCTGAAACATTCCAACCAGACATTTCTGGTCAGACTTGAATTCTTATATGTAATTGTCTGCTTCGAAACAAGGTCACTGCAACACCCTATCACCAAATGACAGACCTGATTTACAGTTAATTGGAGTGACCCGCTTCATCACAACTACTGCTACTGACAAAATATCCTGGTATAAATATCAATGGTGCAGCTCCAGCAGTAAGTACAGACTTACTTCAGTAATATCATAATCACAGCTCAAAACTTCTGTTGCCTTCACAAAAGTGAAGTCACAGGCACTTAATCAAATCAAAATCAATAGGCGGGTCATAATCCAAAAAAGTCAGTACAAAAGCAAAGAAATAGTACAAATAAGTATTACAAACAAACGTAACAAAAACAATGCTTACGGTAAAAGTGCAACTCAGGTGTTGTTTGGTATTCAAAGATGTAAAATACTGTAGACCAAGTGATCAACATAAGGAAGCATCTGTTGGTAGGATTCTAATATCAGTTACATCACAAGAAGAAATGGCTTTGGCCAACAGTCTTATGAGAATAAAGAAACATGCTGCAAGGCATAACAAACATCTGTAGAACATATTACAATTTTTCATTACGTGTCCTTTTGGCTTCTACTGGACATATTACAATTCTTACATGTCCTTTTGGATTCAAATTTTTGCAATGCCCTTCATCTAGTGTTCACTTACAGCGATATATATAGCGATATATACATATATCCTTCAAGGGAACTACTCGGAGGTATATGACTTACGAATGATCTCAGGATCATCACAAACTCATTCATTCATTCATTCATTCATTCTGGACATTTATATAGCGCTTCTTCAAGAAACTACTCAGAAGCGCTCTCAGCCCAGCCACGACCAAAATAGAAAGACTTAAGAGATTTATAGAAGTGCAGTGGATTGACCAATAGTAGCTAACAAAGGCCAAAAGGAAGACCATTCCACGTGGCCGTGGCCGGGCCAACAACTGAAAATGCCTTGTTCTGTACATTGGTCAGATGTTCCATGGAACCAGCACAACCTAGGATGCAGCGGGAGACCAAGGCAGTAATGCGATAAGACAGCGTTTCCCAAACTGTGGGTCGCGACCCAAAAGTGGGTCCCGAAACTCTGTCAGGTGGGTCGCCAAAGTTTCCCAGAAACTGGCTTATAATGTTATACTTGAACTGAACACTGAGAAGTGCAGGACATCATTAGCTTAGGTAGAAAGCGAATGAACCATAAGCATTAATGACGCTAGTGACAAATTAATGAATGGGAAGACCCAGGGAACCCATGATCGACAATTGACAGATGCTGGAGGGGCGGGGAGAGAAAGGGGACGTGTTAACAGAGCAGAGGAGCAATAGAACGAATGAGGAACCTGGAAACAGATGATTTACAAGATCAAGGGAGAGGCATGGAGAAACAATGAAGAGAACTGGCCTTTCCACAAAGCACCTCAGCCACCATAACCAATTAACCATGGTTATAGTGGTGTTGATACTCGACCTGTGAATCATAATTATCACAAATTCGGATTTATTTCAATTGATGAACCAAAACCTCTGTGTGATTTGTGTGGAGATTATTATGAATGCCACCAGCGTGAAAAAGTCCAAACTGGCACGCCATCAGGAAACAAAACACTAGCACTGTGGGTCTGTGATAGGTCTGCTGTAGGCCTACAGTTGGCAAGTGGGAAGAACTTTTCAAACATAGGCGTAACTAAGTAGGGCAGTAGGCTAAACGTGAAGGTTTGAAGAAGTAAAGCGCGGTCTTCAACCAAATTAACACCACTT
>JAQFXW010001614.1:0-14529 GCA_034693945.1 Dendrobaena attemsi | reverse complement strand
TTCTTCTATTACTTGTAAAGCAGTACAACATAGAAATTATATCCCTCAGCGCAGAGGCTTCTATCCCCCACCCAAGCAGCCGGGCTCAAAAACTCATGACTTTCCATTTCCCCCCTCAAAAATATTCTTCCATCCCATTTGACCAGTCTCCCCCCCCCCTATTTCTGATAAATATGCATTATAAAATGTTTCCCCTGTTTTCCACTGGGCGCACTTGCGCCCGCTTGGTATAGGGATAGAAGCCCCTGCCTCAGCGTACACAGACACAGCACACGAGAAAACTAGTGCTGTGACGACGATGACAACGACGACGACGATGATGATGATGATGTTTGTATAAATCAGAAAACAGATCCTGTTGGCTTTTATGTCACTCGGAGATGAGATGAGTGAGATTATCATCCGTTGTTTTACTCAAAGATTACTATAGACTATTATACATAGATGAAGATTGAACAACTTATCCAAAGTCCCTCTTCAGCATCGCTTGAGCGCCGTTCGTAACAAATAATACAACGGTCATTAAAGGCAGAAGATCGGAAGATTAGCAACACAACGACGACCAGATGCTGTCGACCATTCTGCATTTCACATCTGCACTTAGAGACATCGCTGTTATAATCAAACGGTGTTCTATTCATCCTAACACTAAGACACGTGACACACACGAGACACGTATCGGTCGATGTATGTTTTAATCTAGTACACTCTAGTGACTTCTATGGCGTCATTATCGAGATACACTATTCGATGATTGCATAAAATGAAGTGACATCATCTTCAAGTGATCAGCTGCTAAATAAGCCATGACATAGCTATCAACCGTTAGAAAAACCTGATCAAAATGCGATTGTGTCATTGAAATTAAAAAATCCAGAGATAGACGAGTTTTAGGTCTAGTCCTCAATGATATCAAGAAACAGAACAAAGCCAAATAGTTCTCGGATCAAGCTGTCAATTATATATATATATATATACATTTACCCAATTCGGAGCATAGGTTAATTATCATAGTTATGTGGTAGCCTGTACGTACATGTAGATGTTGCAATGTGCATCTATAGATGTGAACACGTGTTTTGTGTTGATTGCCTATAGATACACCTTGAGCAAAACGAGAGACAATTGATCAGCCGGCAGACAACCAGATTAAGAAGGACAGGTGTAATCTAAAAAGTCAACAGACCTAAATAAATATGATTATAAATATAAATACATGAAGGGAGGGAGGAACCCAGAACAACAACGCTTAGTGCTTCGTCAGATATTGCAAATACCTTCCGAGAACAATTTTGGTCTTTCGCTGTTGACGGATCAGTAAAATTAATAGGTTATCGGCTGAGAATAAACTGACTGGGTTCTTAATTTAAGACAGACAGACAGACAGACAGACAGAGACAGACAGACAGACAGACAGACGGATATAGACAGACAAACGGAGACAGACAGACAGACAGACGGATATAGACAGACAAACGGAGACAGAGAGACTGAGACACAGTGACAAAGAGAGAAAGACAGAGAGGCAGACAACGGGATAGAGACACACAGAGACAGAGAGAAACAGAGAGAAACAGAGAAGAATAGAGAGAAAGGTATGTCTATTTGTTTTCTGTGGACGCTCGTTGAAGGTCTTGATTTGAGAATTAATGTTCCGATGAGAATATGCAGATGAGTTATCTGTGGTGCCATCTATCACTCGGTCGATTAGTTAATGGAAAGCCACGTGATGTCAGGGAAGGAGTCTAATTGGTCGGATTCAACTCTACTGGGTCAGATTGGTCTTAGAATCAAACGAAGGCCAAAGGTCAACTGAGATTTACAAAAGAGAAAGAAGTCGTTCATTCGGAGGAAAATAATAACTTAATGTCTGAGACAATTAGGCCTAGTTATTGCATTATTCTAAACAATAATTCTGATCGTATGAATGTATTAATCAATCGGTGTGTGCGTTATCGCAGCTCACCATTCTATTCACCAGATGGAACCGCTCAAATTTATATTTGGCTCTTTCAAGGCTCTTTAACTTAGTGGGGGCGGAACTTTACATAAAAATAAGATCTTTTCGAATTTACATTTTAAGTCGCAGTTTGTGCAGAGTTTAAAGACCACGTAATTTGTTACGGGTTATACCTAGTACATATATACTTCTCCATTGATGTCTGGCGATAACGATCTACAATTCACTGAGTTATTCGCTAGTGGCGCACATTTTACGGGTTAGATACAGTTCCATTCACTACGGGTGCTTTATTCGTTATGGGAGCTTACGAAATTAACATTCGTGAAATGAACGATCACAATAATCTGATTTATTTTCAAATTTGCATTTTAAGTCGCATTTTGTGCAGAGCTCAAAAATGACGTCACTGTTGACGGGTTACAGCTGGTTATAATAATAATTATTAAATGGTGCCCTAGTTTAAGATCGCTTTGTAGCAAAACGGTCTCAAACACTTCTTCCAAACAAAGCTACAAGAACCACGAACGTCTGTTCCTAAATTATATTGTATCTGAAAAACACAGACACATCTAGAACCTGGAAGACATGGCTGTCAACTCGAAAATCAGTTCATTGCAGCAACCAAAATGTATAAAAGTTCGATCACAGCTGCAGACATCGACTAGACGGCTCAAAGACTTGGTCTCAACTGCTCATGCCAACTGCTCTACCTCTACCAACACACCTTCCTTCCAAGGAGTCTCTCTCTCTGTCTGTCTGTCTGTCTGTCTCTCTTTCCTCAACCTTCACCCTACTTCCACCTAGTTATCCCAACAATTATAGACTGAGTCCCAAGAAAGGTAGACCCATAGAAAAGTGTCATGACTGATGATGACTCGGTCAAGACGTTTAGCATTTGTCTGAAATTTTTATAAATAGCAGAAGTAGTCATATTGCCACGAAATCCTAATGCCGTTTGGAAATATCGGTGACTTTGTCAAGTTTATGAGCATTTTGAGATGCACGTCCTTATGGCTCATTTGAATGTTGAAAATGTTGATTTTCAGTGCTGCATTTCAAACGTTCATAAACCAAGTAATTCCAAACGGCTTTGGGAGTGCTTGTTGTTTATGAAATTTAAAACAAACTTGCTTATAATTGTGACCTAGTTATGACACTTTTTCTATGGATCCAACTTTTATCGGAACACAGTGTATAATGGTGCTTTTTGTTGAGAAGGCAAAGGAGGCCTATTCTTCAAAAGGCATCGTCTACTCTGCTCTTTCAACATAATATTCCGATCCCAACAGGCCATGAGAAATTGATAACTCGTCTGCAGGCCACGTAAGCCATGAAAGGTTGCGTTGTCATTGATCGACCACTGCGCGATCTGTCATTCCTTTGTGCTTTAGTCATACACGACGCCCCCCACTCTGTGGTGGTTGAGGCGCAACAACCGAAAAAGAAGAAGGAATTCGTTTCTGCTCTCAGTGCATTCGACCCATGTTATCGTTCACCGTTGACTTCAAGGCTCCGAGGATTCTCTAAACGACTGTAGCTGATACTAACTTCTCCTTTCGTAGATGATATTTGATTATTCGCTCGTGTCTGTTGGGGTCAAGCGATGAAGACAATGAGTGCAAACTGCAGTAGTTGATCCCGTGCATATAATTATGATGGACACAGTTTAATGCTCTTCTGATCTTTGTCGAACACTGACAGGAAACATCAGGACTCCAACAATGGAACAACGACACCAACAATGGAACAACGACACCAACTATCAACAACGACACCAACTATCAACAACGACACCAACTATCAACAACGACACCAACTATCAACAACGACACCAACTATCCAGCATTGGAACGACGTCGTTGAATCTATACTAATGACGATTCCAAAGACACAATGGAAACATGGGAATGAAGCATTCCTCGACTTTCCATTCCATTTCCAGCCTAATGAGGTGGCATTACAGAGCTTCCCATTACCAACCGATATCTAACCGATGTTGGAAATTTCGTCTAACAAAACCTCAACTTGGTTCATTCATTCATTGAGAACATTTCATATAGCGCCTCTTGAGGTGTGCTACTCAGAGGTACTCCCTACAGTACAGGCAAATAAAACAGTCAGGTCTGAGAGGAAAGAGAGAGAGAGAGTTCTAGGAAGCAAGCATATAAATTAAGTCGAAAGATATTAGAAGCTATTCTTGATCGAAGGACCAAGCACGATAGTACTGTTGGCTAGATGTAGACTCCCTATAACTAGATATAAGGAGAAAGGGAACAGGGACTAGTCCTTGATTGTTCAGCCAAATGAACTCACATTTATAATTTCAAGTCGGATATTTATTTTCATTATACTTGTCTATATATTGTTCCGACTATAGTTACTAAATCATGGACTGATTTTAGTAGCTAGTTTCAACCAAAGAAAACTGTCATTCCAACCATATTGTAACTATTGCTGCTGCCATATACATGTATCTGTCTTTGTGGTCAGGTAGAGTAGGCTTATTAGTTCTGTTGGAATCATTATCTGCTACCATCACTCACACAACTGCGTCCTTACAATCTGTTTACATAATATTAATTATGGATCGCTTGTAATTATGTGAATTGATGCATTCGGTCGAATTGATCCAGTAAATTCCTGATAATAGATTGGACGCTGCGAAGAGTCCTCTGTTGAGTGGCGCAGTCAGTCAACATTATAGTCTTAGCCTTTCACCTGATGACAGAAGCCATTCAGCTATACAGTATATATACACACATATTATATATATATGATATCATTATATAATATTATATATAATATTATGTATATATATATATCTGGCGCCGATGGAATTATCCGATCAGATGAGACTATAAGACGATCACTTCTGCTCTGAAATGCTCAGCTTAACAAAACAGTTGAGATCGTCTTTCGTTGCTGCCACCGCCATCCATGTATACATCCATCGATACATACACCAAGGCATACATAGACGTATACGGCTATACGCACGCTACTCTCTATACGCAACACACCTCGGCAAGACTAGGCACAGGCATATATCTGCTGAAGACTCTCTAATAGTGTAGGCCTAACTAACTATAGTTGCGTCTCTTGTCAAACTATTATTCCTTAAATAAATTAACACGACTTGATTGATTGATCTATGATAATTATATGCACGTATAAGCACGTATAAGCAAGGTACATACACGCACCATGGCATACATCTATAGATGCAAGCTGCCCCCTCTGCCCACCGCTACATGCACTCCCAGGTATACAGACGCAGACATGGAGTCTGATGGAGACGTATGCGAGCGAATACATTGAGTGCAATTGTATTAGACGTCGTCTATGAGATTCATCTTCTTCCGTTCGTCTTATAACTTGGAAAAGTCTTGGAATGAGAAACGAATGATTGTCTGTTGTTCCAATTGAATTGAAATAATTGTGAACATGAAATTCTGTGTTGCCTTCTGCTGAGAAGAAACTGTTCTTTGGTTGATGAGAGACGATGCAATCTTGAGTCTTCACAAGACCAGAGTCCAATATTTCTATATCTCGTATCGACCATAACATATACAGCGTAGCAGCCTAACGATGCAGCAAGCCATAGCAGTAGCATGCATTGTCTTGCAGAAGAGAATGCATGTGGAGAGATGGATGGATACTTTAAGATCAGCGCATAAGAGGAATTCATTTCAAATGAGGAGAGATAAGAGAGGAGGAGGCCGTGCAAGGAGAGACTCACAGTTGAAACATCGTTGGTCTCGTAAGAAAGAATGCAGACTCCGTCTATAAATACATGTATGCTGAAGAAGGGGAAGAGAGACGCAGAGCAGAAGAGCGTCGTTGCTGAAGAAGGGGAGAGAGACGCAGATCAGAAGAGCGTAGTTGCTAAAGAAGGGGAGAGAGACGCAGAGCAGAAGAGCGTAGTTGCTAAAGAAGGGGAGAGAGACGCAGAGCAGAAGAGCGTAGTTGCTGAAGAAAGGAACTGAGATATGGGAGACAGATCCCTAGAAGAAGCCAACTATGACTCTGCACATAAGATGGGAATTCTTCGCAGGCGCCATACGATGATTATTATCTGACTGCAGCAGTCTATTCAGACATCGACACTGATGCTAAGAAGAGCAATGATTAGAAATGGCATCACGAACATCCTCATGCTCATTATCATCATCATCATCATCATCATCATCATCTTCCTTCTCCTCCTCTTCCTCATCATCATAATCATCGTCATCATCATCGTCATCATGACAGATTCAGAGGTGGACACTTGGGATTCTGCACTGACTAATGCCACTCAATTCTTCTCCTCCTCTTTCTCGTCCATTCCCATCTTCTCCCATAACTTTTCCTAATTTTCTTCTATCCTTCTCCTCTTCCCTTCCATCCCTATCATCGTCCTATCATTGCATCTCCACTTTCCTCGTCTTCTTTCCACTGGAATGAGAGAAATTCATCTGGGAATTCCTACGACCATTATAATAGATAGACCTCTATTAAGATGCTAATCGGCGACATCAAGTAGGGTTACCCAATGCCCCTCCCCTCAGTGGGAGGGATGGACGCCGGATTTTGTGGCTGTCTAGAGAAACAATTTTTTTTATAGTTCGGCCTTAACCCTTTGAACCCTGGGCTTCTCCAGTAACGCTACAAATAACGGTTAAAGACCGAGTTCTGACAGAGTCTCGGTTGATACTTGGCAGTTAAGGGTGTTCTCAACTTGAGCTAAATTTAGACAATATAGCACTCAAGTCGTCCGTTGTTGGCTGGGAACTCTGTTCAACCGACCTCGCTCCTCTGCTCCCAATTTCAGAGGGAGATAGGAAACAATCCTATGTGACGACGGTGATGGTTGTGGGAGAAGCTAAGGCGATGGTACATCAACCGACCGAGATGTATGTGATGCTGGGTCCCCGATCGTCCAAACATCGACCAGAGGTAATTGCCAACTGGGGAATCCTGCGCGCCATGCTTTTGCCTGACGGTTATACAGCGTGTACGCTAGGACGAGGAATCGAAAGTTGGAGGACTACTAGGGATCCGTAACAGAGAGAGAGAGAGAGAGAGAGAGAGAAACAGACAGATAGAGACAGGGATAGAGATAGAGACAGAGATAGAGGCAGAGACAGGGACAGAGATAGAGGTAGAGACAGAGACAGAGATAGAGGTAGAGACAGGGACGACAGAGATAGAGACTGAAACAGACTGCGCAACAGACGGCGAACAGAAGCGAGACTAAGCTGTACATGCAGTTGAACTTGGCTGTCTTGAATTTGCGTCTCCCAACAGAATAAAGACGTGCTTAATATTAACGACTCTCCCTCTGCGCTATTGTTTTGAATAGTTGACCTACGTTTATAACTAACTCTGGGGTCGAGACTCTCTACAGATCGTAGTCTGTTGACTGTTCGTCGTGTGTTCTTCTATTAACCACTTCATAACAACACAGGAGGAGGATTAGAAACAACGACCGAACAAAATGGCCGTCGCTTTCTCTCAAATGTCGACTGCAGTCTAACTTGTAGAAACTGTCCTAATGAGAACGAGAGGATCGTCCACCGCAGATCAAAGTATATAAGAAGCCTCGACATGATCGTAATCTCCAGCATACTATAGCGAAACTCGAAGCCAATCACAGGGCGCCAGATAAATCACAAAAGCTGCTGCGAGGGGTCATCCAAAGGAAGTTCATGATGAACTTACGTCGCCCATGAAATTACGTGTAAATCAAAGAGCGAAGAACAGTTGGCTTGGTGTACAATGTATGTATGTGTGCGTGCTCTTAAGCTTTTACTTCTTTTCTTTGTGGCTGTCTTTTGAGAAACGAGACCAATCCTCTCAGCAACTTAATTCGCCCGTGGCTTCAGCCTGCGCGCACTTTCATTCGTTCACTGCAGCCACAAACGTTTCCTCTTAGCTTAATTGAATTGCCTGATATGTCAAATAAACATCGAACGGTGGCTGAAGACCATCTCTCCTCCATCTCCATTCCTATGCAAAGCCTCAGAGTCTGTGAGATTCTTGCATTCCGTCTAATTAGCGATGCTACGGGCGATACAGTCGGCATCTTTAGACGACGCAAGATACGGCAACTGGTGAAAGATGGAGGGATGAGACGGACTTTGCGGATACTGCGGCAGGTGGAAAGAATAAGAACAGGTCATCACGAAACAGCTTCTCTCGATCTTAGATAAGTCTACGTCGCTTTTATGTCGACAGTGTTCACCACTAAGTTCAGATTTACAATTACAAATTACAATTGCACTCGTTGGTCATACAGTCAACAGTTGTGTCTCATTGACATGTATTTAAGAACATTGTATCGATTTATATACAGTCTGTATCAATTGTATCATGCAGGTCTGTATATGAATGCCTATATGAGAGCAGAAGGACTTCCCCCCCCCTTTAAGCCCACTTTAAGGTGTATACTATTTTAAACCCACTTTTCTGGATCACAGGCGGAGCTGAATCACAATGCTATTCTAAGCGAGGCAGTGAACTTTGGTTTGATGAACTGTTTGTACTAGGCGTACCGGCATGATTATTTATATAGAACCATTGTGCATGTATTTATGTAGCGCTTTTATTTGCTTGCCTGCTAATTGGAAAAGGAGAAAAAATAAATAATCCTTTTACTAGCATCTCAAGTATGCAGGTAATTTAAATGGTGCCAGGCAATAGGAAGCAAATTGCATGCAAGATACATTGCAATACTGGCTATAATACACAGAAAATATGAAAACTCTTGGAACTACTACTCAGGTAGAGAACAATCTATGTGTTTCTTAGCTTCTAAAGCGCCAAGCAATATACATATTGGAAGAAGGAAAAATCAAGCAAAAGGAATAACTTCTCTTAATTACAAACCATTTGCATTAAACATGGAGCTGGTGCTGCTCTAGCCAACTTTATGCATACAACAAGAATAACTTCTATGGTGGCACACACTTTCTGAATACAAACCAACTGTTGTATACTTGATATAGTGAACAGAAAATACGAAAACTCTTCGAATTATTGCAAACACTATAGGCAGAGAACAATCTCTGTGTTTCTTAGCTTCTAAAGACCAATTTCGCCTATACTGCCTTACTACAGAGCAGCCTCTTTACATTAGCATTGAAATAATTCACATTAATTTGCTTAGCCTGGAGCTTACTCAATCACCCTTGCTTATATGCTTCTATAGCAAATCAAATACTGTTATCTTTCCATGCATACAGCGGCCAATACAGTAGCCGGCCATCACATCATTCACCCTTTTAACCATCTTTCTGTTTTCGCATACATACCAAAATTTATTGAAATTGATTTAAATTTGACGAAGTGCTGACAGAAGCAGTTTTGCACAGTTTTTTTAAGACACGGTGTATATATTGCAGAGTTGATGAGATGTTCTACCTTTGCAGGTGCGTATGAAGAGAAGAAGAGAGACGATCCATCTGTCGTAGTTTCGCATCTTCTTCGTTCCTTATAATAAGACCAATTTCTATTATTATTATCTCGATGTGACTTTCAACAATTGTCGATTAAGACGACGACGTGAAGAAGAGAGATCTTCATAACGAGATCGTTTGTTGTGTCTTTTGCAGGTCTTTCATTTGATCAGAGGATCAACTGATCTACATCTAATGAACATAACGGACCGAATAGTTAACTATGGATCATCTTGAGTTGATGTGAGATTCAGTGAAGCGTTAAATCCGATCTGGTTGATCTCAAGAAACTGTTCAGGTCATCTTCAGCGATGCGTGACCGTCACGACTCACGACAAGCAGGGTCAGACTTCATTCTACCGCTTCTGCAGCACTTGGATGAAATGAAAAAGACAGATGATGATGATGATGATGATGATGATGATGATGATGATGATGATGATGATGATGATGATGCCATGGAACGGTTCGAGCGTCTGACGATCTTTATCCGATGCTATAGTCGTCTGTCTCCTCCTTCTTCTCTTCCTCTGACATCCGGTCGACTAATGGACACACACCGGACCTGTCTTCACACAGCTTCCTCCTCCTCCTCCTCCTCTCACACCACCATCACAACCACCTCCAGCACCAGCATCAGCAGCAGCAGCAGTGGTCCGTCGTGAAGGCAGCAGCTGCAACGACAGCAGCTGTGGCATCTGCTGCGATCGACCGCCTCTCATTGGTCGGTGGTAGCAGCGGCGTTAAGAGAGACGCATCTCTGGTCTCTGGGTCTGGAAATTGTATAGCGACCAGGAAGAGTCGTGGAATGCGGGTTGTGTGGACACGTGATCTGTTGCCTTCACCAGCGCCACCTAATGAATGAATGGCCAGCAGTCAGAGACGAAACCAGAACAGGAGACACATTAGACAGATCATCTATACACAACATCTCTTCTGACATAATAACATATAAATAGATAAGCTACGCTAGCATGACACGAGTGATGCATGCCTGGCCTTCGAGGCACGCACACGTGCTGTCTACTTCGAGGCTACCAAACCATGTCTAGCCTTTACTTCTCGATATCTGACCTTCGTCTTCAGACCGGACCTCCGTCTCAAGGCCATGTCTCCTTTGCATCGAGACCTCGTCTCCTTGCCTGTCCACGACCTTCACCTCAAGGTCAGACCACCTATAGAGTCCTGACCTTCGTCTCGAGGTCATATCTCCGTCTTGCAGTCTGCACTACTGCTCCAAGGTAGAGACTGTCAGGCATTGAGACCTCATTCTTGGACTGCTAAAGAGAGAAGGAGGATCTCTATTTTCCTCTCTAATCTCGAATTCTTTCACTTTCTCCTCTGTTGTTTCGATCGATATTATAATTCTGCTGCAGGAACTGGATTTATGATAAGCTGTTAGAAGCGTCAATTCAACGCCTCTTATCAGTGTAAACAATTACTACTCATGTATGAATTTGGTTAAGTAAAAACCTCCGGACAATTAAAACGTTCAGCTAAGATCAGCGAAGCTGAATTGTTATAAGTGTCGATGAAAACCAGATCGCAGGAAGTTGGACAGCAATTATATGAATTGAAGACGAATTCTCTTTGGAATAGATCACATTTAGTTGATGAAGTGTATTGATATATATTTGATAGATGGGAGTGAATTCCAAAATGCAGAAACAATGGACTCTGTCGACTACACTGGGATGAATGCCAACTGAATCCGTGCTAAAAAGACTGTTCTATGCCAAATCCCTCAGGGGATAGAGGTCTTAACTACGCCTCAGGAATCTTCTCATTCCCTTATATATAGACTACGGACGCACTCAGACGGTCAGACACAGACATACAGACTGACAAACGGATCGAGTAAGACAAACACACTATACCCTTCCTCACCCCACCCCTCAAATAGATGGTAGAACATGGTTACGTGTATTGATACATGACGAATTAATGAATGGTCAGATGGATTTAAAGACGGTTAAAAGGGTGAATGTTGTGATGGCTGGCTACTGTATTGGCTGATGGATGGATGGATGGATACGATGGAGAGGTGGATGGATGGATGGGTGTATGGATGAAAGAATGGATGGAAAGGTTAATTGGATGAATGGATGGAAGGATGGATGGAAGGACGGATGACAGATAAGATAGATGAATGGATGGATGGATGGATAGGATGGATGGGTGGATCTTCTGGATACGATGGATTGACGGATGGACAGTTGATTGGAATCTCAATCCTTTCAAAAGCAATCAGTTGCCATCATCTGCTACACTGTTGTTGTTGCTTCTGCTGCCATTCTCATCAAAGTCGGTGGACTTTTTTGTCAGATGCAATTGAATATTTTCTATGAAACCTCATTTGACGGAATAACTTTCAACCGATACCATTACACATATTATTATAATATTCACTTGTTCGGTCTTGAGTCGCCTCTTATAAACTTCAATTACTTTAGGTATAGATGCCTTGGTCTCAGTTTCAGCAACCTTAACTTGTATCCGGATGAATGAATGGAAGAAAAGGATGAATGGATGGATCGATGGATTGATGAATGGATGAATGAAAGGATAACATGGATGGATGGATATTGGATAAGATGGATGGAGGCGATATCTTGCATGAACAACGACTGACTGTTTTGAGGTCGGAGCAGAAAACTAAAACACGAAATGTCAGACTTAAATTGAGATGAAAATATGAAAAAGAGTGACTGGAGAATACTGTTAATTATCTGAAAACGCTTATAGACAGATAGACAGACAGATAGGCAGCAGACAAAGAGGAAGATGAGTAGGCAGGTAGGTGGACAGGCACACATGCAGGCTGGCAGTCAGGCTGGCAGTGAGGTGGGCAAGGCAGGTGGGCAGGAAGGTGGGCAGGCAAGCAGAGAGGCCGACAAGCAGTGACAGACATTCTTTTGAAGCAAAAGATACAGGAAGAAGCAGTAAAAGAATCAAAGAATGGAAAGACCAATAGTCAGCAGACGACAGAGAGACAGAAAGAGAGATAGACAGACAGACAGAGAGATACAGGGAGTGAATCAATCAGAGTTCCACTGAATCTAAGATTCATCTCTTTGCAAGACACGTCTTTCAGCCATCGTCAATGACATAATGTCTGACTGTTTTGGGATTCACTTTAAGCTGCGTAGACCAATAGATGCATCTATTCAATCGAATGTTTCTTCTTTTGTAGAACTCTTCTCTTAGATGATGTAGACAAAAGCCGAGACCGAGTAATACTATTTGCTCTCTTACCTGGCTTGACCATAATTAAACCATGATATGATAGGAGAATGATGTGTAGAAATCTCGTGTCGCTTCTTCTTAGCGAATGGAATTTATTGTTGCCGTTCACTGACTTTCGTGTAGACTTTAAATCTCTTCATCACGAAATTGAAGTGAGCTTCGGATTGCTTCTAGAAATTTCCAAGGGGACTTTAAAAAATACTTTATATCACTGAAGTGTTTAATTGCGAGTTTGTATTGAGAGAGATAAACAAACTGCTCCTCTCTAGTTCTCCTCCTCCCAGACCTCTTCCTCCAGTTCTTACTCCTCCACCTCATGCTACTCCTCCTCCTCCTATTCCTCTTCTAATTCTTCTCTGCCTCTAGGTAGGTTCGTATTTCCAGCGACGCCACTCGATGTGAGTTGCTTCACTCGACGCTAATCATCTTTGTCATGAAGCAATGTTGTTAAGCTGTAACCAAACCAACTCTCTCTCTCTCTCTCTCTTTCTCCCTGTCCTCTCTCTCACACACACACACACTCTGTCTGTCTGTCTCTCTCTCTCTCACACACACACTCTGTCTGTCTGTATGTCTCTCTCCGTATGTTTCTTCTAGTAATGCTGATGTGCGTCCTTCGTATGGATTCTATTCAGGTCAATAGGTAGACTCGACAGACGGAGATAAACGCACCCGATGTAGACCAAACAGGTAGACATCGACTAATGCTGTTATCTTTCAATTGGCTTCATTACCCGATGCAGCAGAGACGGAGTACTACGGTCATGTTATGTGGATTAGGTCTGTATCAGTTGTCTTTCAGCTAACGACTCAGCTGTGTTGTTCAGCTGCTTTGGGATTAGACCTCAGCTGTATAATCAACGACATGTAACATAAGAATGATATTCTGCTCAATCCGTGTCTACCAACCGCATGACCAATGCCCGTCAAATGCCACCTGATATAAGAGACCTTAACTTTGCTGTACAGATATAGTTTTTGATTATGTTTTCGAGTCTCATGGGATTTCTTTTATCAAGGCACGAGTAGATCAAATGTATAATGCTCGCAGCAAGTGTGCAGAACTTCAGAAGAAACTGAATGTCAATATTGCAGCAGATGAATAATGCATTATGCATAATTGCATCTACATTTCCACAAATTTCCTTGCCTTCACACCATTTTCAATTTTTTAGATAAGAAATAATTTCGGTCTAAAAGATTCTATTTATCTAGGACCTGCTCGCGGACCGCCTGCATATGCCGGCGGACCACATGTGGTTCCTTCGTTTGCAAGGCGGCGACCTTAACCATTAGACTACCACGCCCACAGATTATAGGTTCATATGGATGACATGGTGCACGTTGCACTATTTATCAGCTTTAGGCCCAGGTTCTAACGTCGGCTGCGCATCAGTTACCAGTAATAATTACCATAGATAGACCTATTATTAGCATTTGTCTTTTAAGCACCGGTGTGGACTGCAGCGTTGTGACTGTGTGCTCCTGCGTGTGTGTCCTCTGCTGCTGTATTGTGTGTGTGTGTGTTCTTCTTGCAACTCATATCATTCTAGACACAGCAGCAGCAGCAGCAGCAGCAGTTACAGCAACTACAGCAGCAGCAGCAATGCCTTGGTCCTCTCGACAGACTCTCCCTTTCCATCGTCCATCGTCTGAGGAATTGCGATGAAGAAGGAGAGACTCGTTATGAGTTGCGTAAAGATGGATGCGTCCTAAGCTGTGGTCAATTACTTCATCTAGGATTTCTGGCGTCTCCAGATGAAACCATGATAACTGGGCAACAGCAGCAGCAGCAGCGATATAATCGTTGCCTTCTGTCTCTGTCTGTCTCTGTCTCTGTCTCTGTCTCTGTCTCTGTCTCTGTCTCTGTCTCTGTCGCTG
>JAQFXW010001613.1:0-14539 GCA_034693945.1 Dendrobaena attemsi | reverse complement strand
GGGCTTGAACCGCGGTGTCCGTAACCACAGACTTCCGCGGCCAGCGCGCTTACCGATGTAGCTAACTGGGCCAGTTATGTAGCTAACTGGGCCAGTTTCACCAGAGGTGTAGTAAATGCGGCGCTTTGGTATCTCAACTCCAACTCTGCATCGATCAGGAGCGCTTCCGAGTAGTGAGTCATAGTACAGTTGAAGAGGCACTATAGAAATCGTTTAAATGCTTAAATGAATTAAATAAATGGCATTGAATTGATTTGAATGAATCAGTGTACATATTAACAGTCAAAAGCAACAGTAACACACTGCACTCACCGTGTGATCGCCTGTGAGGCAGTCTATTTCGACTTCAGAGCATGCAGCACCCATGGAGTAGTAGGCAAAGTAGCGTCCAGTGTTAGTTTCCCAGTTGTAACCAAGCCCAGGAAATCTATTCAATAACAACATTCAGGAGATGGTAGAAGCCAGTACAGCTGGATAATCGTATACATGAAGATAATAATTCTTTAATCATAACCATGGCTGGATTGACGCGTACGCTCAATATGCTGTGAGCATTGCCTCCCTCTCTTACACAGGCTCACCGACAAGAGTCAGAAGCTGTGTGACAATAAAAGTCTATTACACCAAATAATTATTTATGTATATTAAAAAAGAGTTATCTGTTTAAGTACTAATCTACATTAAGAAAGTGCAACTTATAAATGGCATCCATTAGGCCTAGTCTACATTCATGGTAGTACAGTGGTAGTAGTTTTAGTAGTAACAGCAGTATATTATAAAGATAACAATTATTATTATTGAAATGAAATGTCTTCTGAAAAATTGAAAAACTCTGCTATACTATCTCATATTGCTATGTCAATATACACTGAGTAGACTGGGCAATTGTGTAACAATGATTTGACAGATGAGGTAGATTATCCTAAAGTTGATAGATTCCTACGAGTAAAATCCAGTGGACGAGAGGTTGACTGTGTCCATGTATGCACTGTTGACCCACGCTTCCCACGGTCCTTCAGGTTTCGATGTAATGTATGGCTGGAGTCGTTTCATCAGACTCTCACAGGCGTTCTGTCAATGGTAAGCGAAATCTTCATAAATCCTTAGCATTAAACATTCAAAGCCAACAACTTCTTCCTCTTAATTTATCTCCTTTTAGCAGAGGTCCTATTCACTCAGTATAAAATATTTTGGATAAGCTTGTCATCAATATTCAATACGCTGCATGATCACACGTTGGCTGGTGACAATTGTAAAGGTAAAGAAAGTAGGCTTACTGACAAAACCCTTCATTAGAATATCCACTGTAGATGCCCAAAGAATAATGACACAACAAAACCGTTTCTGCTAATAAACTTTTAAAATGAAAATGATTTTTAGCCACCTGCCAGAGATAGCAAGTGATAGCAAGTACAGTGGTAGTAGTTTTAGTAGTAACAGCAGTATATTATAAAGATAACAATTATTATTGAAATGAAATGTCTTCTGAACAAACAACATCCGAATCAGACCAGCTGTCTCATAAAAACAATAACAGAGGCGGCCTATCCACAATGTTTTCTTTCAATAGTTTACCAACTTCATATTTGTCAATTAATAACTCTACTTCAAGTGAAAAGGAAATGATGTTGGCTTGTGGAGAGGGAAGGAGAAAACAAGGGCGACAACTGAAAAAATAGGTGGATGAGATACATGAAACAACTGGAATTAATTTGGCAGACTGAAAGACGTGACATCAGAAAGAAAGAAATGGAGAAGCTTCATCACGACGGTTGCTAGAATTCAAAGAACTGACAGCACAAGGTGACTTCAAGTGAGTAGAACATGATTTTAACAAATGAGAAAAATTCGTACAAGAAGCAGTAGGCCTACTACGTAAATGCAATATATTCTGCCTATATATTCAAAAGAAAAGTTTAAATTTTAAGAGAATGTCATGAAATATAGTGCAACATTGTGTTGCTGTTTCATGATATGTATAATGTCCGATTTTTGCTGCCAATAACTCTTATTACATCCAGTCCTATATTTTATATGTGACACCCTAGCTGTCCCAATTAGCAGGACCTCATGTCCCTCACTTTGGACAGGACAGACATTTTGTATCCATAGAACAAAGTTTGACTATAGTATTTATATGGCTCATTTTGTTTCTTTGATCAGTTTCTGTTGTATCGTTCATTGCTGGATACAATAAACTACTTTTAAAATTTTGTATACTTATTTGAATTTAGATCATTGATTATTACTTACCATCACTGCCATTCCATTGACATCTGATGAAATGCTGGCTGCGGTAGGCGGTGAATTCGCAATATGACTTGAGCTGCACTCACTAACGTAGATCTTTGACGTTGGAATCTTCAACACTCGACTTGCAACCTATCGATATATTCAACCGCAACAGATGATTAATCATAGTTAAAGAATCAAATAATAATCATTTCATCAATTCAACATGCAACTGTAGAGATCTTCTAACACTTTCATCTGCCATGAATTTTATTTCAATTTTGTTTAGATAAATTTGATCGCGGGTTTAGATTTGGGTTCAGATAACACAGCTAATCTCTGCTTCATACCTCTGTTTATAATCTATTACAACTTCACCCAGGCGATCTATCTTTGGAAATAATCAGCCTCCCCAACCAAATCAAGATATATAAATTCAAGATATTATAATATATGTATATAAATATTGTTTAAAAAGGTAAGTCTTCAGTTGTGACTTTAATGTTAGCAATGGGCTAAGGTTCATAAGTTCTAATATATAATTATCTTATTTACTTATTTGTATACTGCCTCTTCAAGTACACTCCTACTCAGAAGCTGTTCTGACTACAGCCTGGAGGTGTGTCGGAGTTAACACGCCGAAGCGCCTCGAGCAATTGTGAGTGAAGGACCAGCTCAAGGTCCCTATGCAAGCGGCTTGTGTCTGAATGAATCGAAACTACGACCCTTCGAATACAAGGCGACGACTATCCCACTGCGCCAACATGCCCTACAATTATATCAATCAATTTCAATTTATATAGCGCCCCTTCAAAATCCCTACTCAGAGGCGATACAATACTACGAAAGCAATAAAAGAACTATCACTAACATTATAAAAGATCGAAAGCAGACCTGAATCATTTTTGTATTTAGGCCTTGGCCCATTTCTACTGAACCAAACGAGAGGAGTACAGACCCATCCAAGTATATGTGAACAAGAGCAGAACCCTACACAAGACAAACAAATCACAATAACTTAAAGTATAATATATTGTAATCAACCTAATGCATGATTCAACACTTCCATCCGACAAAACCATAAAATCTTCTATTAAGTGCATGGTTTTTCTATCTAAACAAGCTGTCACTTTACAACTTCTATTAAATGCCTTAAATTGCTATGTAAAAATTAGTCACTGGCACAACTAGCCCAAAACTAAAACTAATGGCTAATAATGACTAATAAACGAGAATTATAAACACACTGAACCTTGTTGAGTGGAATAAATTCGAAACAAAGGCCAAACTTGACTGGAATGACACTTATTCCGCGCTTCAGCCAACGATTCATACTGCAAAAAAATCAAACATAATTATGAAAAATGTATTTTACATGTTCATCCATTCTATCTATATATCTGCTCGAAGAATTATCTAAGTGCAATCATAATAAACATTATTAAAAATAATACATGTTGTTACTGTAATTTCATCATATTTATGAATTTTCATAGAACTTGTTTACAAAAAATTCTTACAAAATGATCCCAACTATACAGCTCAAGGTCATAATCATACAACATGCATGTCACTCTTAAATTATGTAAGCTGTGTGCTCTGTCTAAAATGATCCTTCCCTTTTAAAAAGTTAATTTTATTCAAATCGGAAAAATGGTATAAGTACCTGAAATAGAAATTCATAGCTCTAGTAACATTGAAAAGATTCTACAAAATAAAATTTGCTGAGGTAAAATAGTGCTCACACATTTTCAAATCTTTCAATAGAAAACGGAGTTACCTATTAAAATCTTCAATTTGTTTTCTTCTGTTTTCATAATCACTCTGCTTAATCACATCGTTCCAACATCTCGTCAGCGTGAAATCTTTAAGCGTTTCATTGTAGAATGTCTTTTCCCCCTCCTTGTACATGTTCAACTCGCGAACCTTAACAAATGAAACAGTTATTTCCATAAAAACACAGCGTCTGCCATTCGCTTCATATACTTCATATATCTAAGAAGATACCTGTAGTATATCCACCTTCATCAATTGGTTGGCTATATTGTGTTTGACAAGTACTGCCATACAAGCACTTAGATAGTCTTTTTTCTTAAAGCAAACCGTCAATCATACAGCAACCCTCCCCCAAATCTTACAAAATCTTACCATCTCTTATTCAAAACCATTTCTAACAATTTTAAGAATTAGGAAAAACTGATCCATAGCTTTATAAACTCTTGGATCATCTTTGATCTAATCCTCATACAAGATATCTAAGGCACCATTTAGGCTTGCATTTGATATGTTTATTTTCCTATTTCTCTAACCTTCAATGGACACATCTTCAGAGTCTTTGCAATTCGATCAATGATTGTCTCGCATGTAAACATTGCCTGTGGAGCTCCGAATCCTCTGAAGGCCGTATTTGACGGAGTATTGGTCCTGCACAAATGCCCACTTACTCGAATGTGTGGAATTTTGTAGGCATTGTCAATGTGAAGCAGTGACTTTTCCATAACCTATGATAAGACATCAAAACAAGTCACAATGTCATCCTGTATTTAGTAAAAGCCAATCTTTATTATCGAAATGTAATGATTGGCAAACTTAGGTCATAGTTCCACTCTTTCAATGATAACAACTGCATGTACAAATTGTACAATCGTACATGTATTGACATTTCACAACATACATATTTTCTGTTTCCAATCCATTGTCATAATTAGCATCATCATATTCATCATTCTCAATGTTGACATGCACTCAGAGCTAGAAATCAATGCAAGACAATCTGCTACTAATTGAGGTAAGAGAAATGCAGAACTTACAGCCATTGACAAGTCGAGGGAGTAGCCACTATTCTGATAGAAGTCAACCTCCAGTGCTTCGATCTTTCCTTGACTAGAAACACCAACCTAGAAAATAATGTTCGCTTCGACTAAGCAATGACATGACACAGATATTCAATATAGAAGCGACACATTGGGAGTCAAATGAAATAAATACTGATTTCCACATGTTTACGAAGAATCGCCTTAGGTAAGAGCTATAACAGCAAGATCTATAGCAGCAACTATTTCAGGTATCTCACAGCAGCATTAAACATTGCGCTACATGTATTTATCCTAAATAACGTCACCATAGGACAACTTTGGAATGCGCTTATGTGTACGTATTCATCCTGTTAGAACAATATCCTCTAAAGAATTGACTTGCCTTAAGTTTGCAAATCTTTAGAAATTCGTATCGGAGCACCTAGGTAAACGCTTAAACTTTGCTATATAAGTGCATCGATAACTATGTGCATGCAAACCAAGCCTAGAGATTTGCAACTCCCTTCATGCAACTGTTTCACTACTCAGTATGGGTTTAACCAGCAGGCTGCTATACAAAATTCGTAATCATGGACATTTGTCCTTAAATTGGAATGCTGAATCTAGGAAATTTACTAGAAGTATCGATGGATCACAACTGAATGTACTGACCACGTGCAACTGTAGATACAAAACCTTACATAAGTTTGCAATGAATATCTTATTTTGCAAAGCAAGTAAAGAAAGTGAACCTTGTACTTGACGAGATACGGATGCCTCGCACCCGTAATTACCATGTCCTCATCTCGGTCAAGCATACAGCGGACTGGACGTCTATGTCTAAAATACAATACAATGAAACATAGCTCACAAGAACTTATTACTACTTCAGGTATTTGAGGACCGTCGTTGACAGAGGTTGAAGTAAATGAACGTTACCTTACTTCACTATACACCAGTATCTCGCAAACTTTTTTCACTGGCGGCACACTCGGCGGAGTGAAGTTTTCTCGCGGCACACAAATTAAAATTTACTAAAATTGCTACCCAGCAGCAGTATTAAAAATGCAAGTAGGCTAATGAATATAGAAATCATCAGTTTCTTTGGGGATTGGTTTACTTTGTGCCTGAAAATAGATGTAACGACTAAAAAAGGCATCTGCTATTCCACCAGCGAATTGCTTCCAGATCGAATGCGGATCATAGGCCCTGGCCTCGACCCACCCGTCCCTCCAGGTGAGATGATCACTACCGCTCATCCGTTTGAAGGGACGTCATGCCATTTCAGGTCCCGTGTTCGGACCGGTTTAGCCCGAAATTTTCTGAAATCTCCGAGTGTCAGCCAGCACCGGTAATTGTAGGCCTACTGCTGTCATTGAAACAACAGGCCGGCCCGCTTGCAGATGTAGCTAACTGGGTTAATAGGCCTAGGCCTATAGAGTTTTAAACTGTTGATGACATGGCATCCAATGACTGTGTATATTGAGAAACTATTAAGTTTAAAGATTAAACATTAAAATGCCGAAATGCGTATTTATGAAATGATTTTTATAAAGTCAGTTAAAGAGACCGGCGAATTTTAAAATTCTATCGCGGCACATTTGAAATCTCTTGCGTCACAGTAGAGTTTGCGAGACACTGCTATACACAATTACACATACTACAGAGTTAATGATGTCTGAACTGTACATTATCCCCAGTTACCACGCCACCTTCTAGCTTTACAGCAAAATGAAATTTTACACCAGACTCTTGTGACAACATAATCAAGCTTCATTATAAGACGAATTCTGGCATAACACATTTGATCCCATAATTATTTAAACTGAAGAAACTACATTAGGTTTCATAATTACACCTCACAATACATCTCCAAGAGCATTAACTATATTAATCAGATACACATAATATGCATAAAATATTTTACACTACATGCATTGGTTAGGGTCCATTATAAGCATTAAAATTTTAAGCATTTAAAGAAACACATTGATTAAAATATCATGAATAATCTTTATACTTGTATGCGGCAACTGCAACTGGGATTGCCAATAGTGCAAAGCGACTCTCTTTGCCACCAAAACCACCACCTGGGAAATTGACACACAGAACACATTACATGTAACAACAGATTATGCAAAAGTTAACCAGGCACTAACAGGATCCATCCCTTTCTGGGTAAGCCCATTGAGACTCATCCATCTCGGTTATCTCTGAACTTATCTATCTCTTGACTCACTTTTTTGGTTCATTATTCCTATGGGCTTTCTTGCTTGTCAAGATTTAATGTTGATCGCACCTGCGGCAGCCCGTACGGCGCCGGAAGTTGTAAGTGAATTTAATTGAATTGAATTGAACCACGATATATTACTCTAGAGTTTTATCAATTACGGTATATTAAATCCAATAATTAATTTAATAACTACTACATAGCAATCATCATTATTAATATATCCTTCTTCACATTGAATTTTCTGCAAGTTCAGAGCTTATGTTTGTCAAACAATAAAGAGGAATTTGACAAACTGAACTTACCCAATCGCTTGACACGGCTTACAATCCTGTTGCAATCAATACCAAGAACACGGGCCACAGCCTTCTACAAGAAAAGCAAAAACCTACACCATGAGTTCAAGGCGCATACGATATCACCAACTAATGGCTGCAGCATAATACCAGTAGTATGCAATGCTCTCAAAATTACGTATAATATTCATTCAACTGTTCAACCAGGAGTGTATACAGTATAATAATTGTATATAATACATAATCATTCCTATATTTACCTATATGCCACTTGCTTGGGGGTCTGAACCCTTACTCTCTATGCTACAAGCTGAGCACTCTAACCAGTCAGCTTCTGAGTGGCACCAAGAACACAAAATGCCAAAAACTGAAACTCATCTAAGTCAGCTGTAACAGATTCATTCCAATTTTCTGCTGTTTCACTTACCTGGATATATGCAGGATCCTGACAGGAACAGTAGATTTCCAGCTCATCGTCTCCATCTTTCGGGACAACCAGAGTGGCCTGCGTCTCCAAGTAGAAATGTTCCTGGCCACCCATTCTGACCTCGCCTTCAATGACACAGTCTGCCCTGGACATCGCCGCAACCACATCACCCGACTGGACAGTCTTTGGAGGCGCTAGGTAAGAACCAGCTGAAACTGCCTCCTGCAATGCACATTCATTAATGAGGCCGCTCATTACATCTCTTAACGTCCCCCTTACTTCCTGATCTGTCACCAAACTTGATGGGTTCTCGGCTACATAAGCTTACAACAATTTGAAGCCTTAAACAAAGACTAACTGTCATTCATTGCTGTCAATAGACTGCATGTGGTGAAGGATCTCACCCAATCGATTCATTGAGAAATGAGGAGCAGGGTCGAGGCCAAATGGTTGCTATACAAAATCGATATAACTTTATATGAAAAGTTTTGTGCTTTAATCAAAATTGTAAACAACGTTCGTGCATGCTCTAATGTAATGCAGTGTCCCAATCAAGAATAACAAGTCCCTTGGCAATTGAACAATTTAGCGTCCAATGACAAAATGCTTGGTACGAGTGGATTCAGACATTATACTTCCACAATTGGAAAGCAGCTGCTTTTGCTTCAGATTCACTCAGTCCACATCAAGCCCTCATAAAACACAGAATTTATTTTTAAATGGAAAAAAGGATGTGAGGGGAATTATAAATCTTCCTTAATGCTCAGTTTACATGCATTGCATAAATGCATAATGCGATCATGCTGATTAAAAAGACAAATTGTCTTTAATTCATGCACTGGATATATTTACTAGATTTTTTGCAAAGTATGCCAATGCCATAGAGTCAATTATGCATCTCAGAGTGCAAAAATAAAGCACAGAACCAAGTAGATAGTAATCGTTTCCCCACATCATATTTTGCAGCAATGGACTTCATGAAACGGATATATGCAACAATGCATCAATATCATCACTGATCTCAAGAACATTCCATAATTATATACCTCAATTGTTATGATTGGCTTCAGTTCCTCATAGTCCACTTTAACAGCCTTGGCTGCTCTCTGCGCGTGAACCTGATTATCCGCCAACACAGCTCCAATGACCATACCCTGAGATGTGACCTGTTTATAACAGAAACCTAAACTGAATATTCATGAATAACATGTTCATGGAAACGGTTGTAAACTGCTGTACAAAGAGACCTGGTGTTCTGAATAATTTCTACAAAACGTGAATACGAAACTATCTCATACATGCAGTGGTTCTCAACCTTTTGGGACGCATGGACCACTTAGAAAGTTTTCGTCGGCGTCGGGGACCACCGGTTTATGCACCCAAAAATCTGATGACCTTTCTTTTTGTAGTCATTTGCCCAAATTTCAAAATTGTTTCCCTATTTATGCTCCCAAAAATTAATGACCTATTTTAAACATTCACCACATTTTTATAATTTTCAGACTTTTATCAATAGTCAATACCAACATTTTGACACATTTTCGTTGCCTTTAAAATGCGAAGAAACATAAAACATTCAGTTTGAAAAAATCCTTTAAAATATTTTCTTTATCCTAGTAATTTCTACCACCTGTTTGTGGACCACCTGGCACATGCTCGCGGACCACACGGACCACAGGTTGAGAACCGCTATCCTACTGAACTCCAAATTTTAAAAAGCAGCTAAAAATTATTGTGCTTAGCTGAACAAACAAAAAGACCGTTTCAATCCGTTCCATAAAGTATAAAAGCAAAATCAATCTGCTAATTACATTTGCATGAACATTTCTCCATTAGCCTTACGATTCTCTTTCAGACTGCAGCGCTCTTGTTCTGCATGACTTCTATGCAGTTCTGATCAATTACAAATAAACAAAGCAAAACAGATCATCATGTACCATATCAACTGCAAAGACTTTTTCATCGTCGATTACAGTTCCAGCCTTATTTTGACCCGGTATATCTTTCCATGAAACGTAGTCTACAACGCCTGGCATGCGTAAAGCTTCAGAAGCATCAACGCTCAGAATCTTTGCATGAGCCTTCGTACTAACAACAAGCGACAGGTAGTATTCACCTAGAAAGAAATTACAAAGTAAAGTCCATCAAAAGGTGACAAAAACTATATATCGAGAGCTCCATTTAAACATTATATTTACATTTATAAATAGAGTTTTGCTAGACTAGAAATAACCCTAAATTTACCTTTACCTTTTACTTCACCTACCTATACTTGACTTTTTGGATCTTTGCAATGCATCATCACAGACACGAAATGATTATGATTTAGGGCAATCTTTATTTAACTCAAGACCAAGAATTGATTAAGCAGTACCTTTGAAGACAGGCATGTCGTCAACATACAACGCTTCTCCGGTAACTTGCTTCAGTGATGACATGTGCGGCAATGGCCGACCAACAGCATCGACCTTAATCTGACCTTGTGCTACATCTTCAAACACCTGAACGCCATGACTTGGTTCTCGCTGGTACACCCTTGTAGCGCTCCGGCATGTTTCAGGAAGTGGAGTCTTTAACAGTCTAGGCTGAAAAAAGAGTATCAACCATAAACAGAAAAGTACTATAATAATAAATAATAACTTTTCTGCTTTTACAAGCCACAGATTCTAGCCTTAACTAGACAGCTCTAAAGAATACCTGAGGAAAACCTCGAACAATCTTACATCTACAGCAACTTGCCGAGTTTCACACAGATTACACACAATTACTTCAATTACTTCACTAACCAGTTTCTGTTGCAAATCGAAGCGCACAGTCAAGTAGAACTTGTAGAAGAAGCTGATAGTCAGACTACAACGATATGCCTCCATTCCTCCTGGAGTTCCAGGCAACAACGGCAACTCATCGGCCAACAGCTGAGTGGCAACGGGAATCAAATCGTCCTCCCATTTCCTACAGAAACATCAAACAAAGAAACTAGATATGAATAATACGTCAAGCTGATACATGTAGGCCAGGTGACAGAGCATGTGCTATGGGCATAGGCACATAATGCAGCACGTGACTGCATACACAAGAGGTCAGCCTTGCCTAAAGACATTGGCACCAACAGAACCTATAAATATGAACTCGGAGTTCAATACATTCAGCTGCTATTTCTGACTTTCTGATATACGAAGATCATTTTTGGAACAGCTCTGTTTCGCTTGATCGATTTACAGGTTGACATTTTGATTTCATTTAGAACATCACTGAAGAATTCTAGCTTTGTTGATGTTGTTTCTCATCGTCCGATTGGTCACGTCATATGTTTAATAATTTCGCTTGTAAATAGCTTTTGTACGAATGTACACTGCTGAATAGGCTATATCTTCTTTAAATTGAACATGGCGATGGCTGTTAAAGTTTCACATATACAACCACATCACAACATGCAGATACATACATAATATCACTCGGGTGATGTAGTGATGTAGGTCGGTGCCTTATGTCCAAAGAGTCACGAGTTCGAATCCACTTCAAGCCGCTGCATAAGGACCTTGAGCAAGTCCTTCACTTGCAATTGCTCTGTGGCGCTTCGGCGTGTTAATTTTGACTCAGCATCAACCATCAAAGCTGAAGTCGGGTTTGGACTTGAAGAGGTGCTCTAGCAATCTCCTATAAATAAATAAATACCGGTACATCAAATCCTCAATCAAGGAAAGTGTAAGAACTAATTTTACGTCATTTTGAAATAAGACTATAGTGCAAGAGTTCATAATTATAGGCTAGTAACGATACCGTGAAACTGAAAGAAAATTTATGCTTTGTGTTAAATGACAAATAGGTACATACCTTCCTTTGAGCTGACTTGCTGTTTTAGTTGCCATGACAGTGAACGGAGCCATACCACCATAGCTGAGTGCAATGTCCTTGATGACTGTGCTGCCTTCTTCAAACAACACCCTCATGCCAGAATTTACGATCGCAATGTCATCCTCTCTCCGCTGTGACTGCTTGTAACCTCCAAAATACTCGTTCTGCAAATGCAATGACACAAGATCGCCAACACGGTTGATTCAACAGAACCTGTATCTTGCAGTGAATGCAGTTTGGATTAGGGGCCATTCACAAATGACGTCACGCACTTAGGGGGAGGGGAGTTCAGGAATTTGTGACAATGTGTGACGTGAGGAAGAGAGGGGGGGTCAGAGATGTGTGACGTCACGTTTGATTTTTGAGTAAACTATTGTTGTGAATTTTTGAATTTTTGAAAAATATACATGTAGTCATCGTCTTTAGTGACTGTTGGATTAGTTACATTATTTATATACAATGGCCACTCTCAGGTTTGATTCATATCAACATGCCTATTAATTTTCAGTTTTAGGTCCAACACTTCTGTTCGGACTCCTTTCGCCCATGTATAGAGCGATTGACAGGTAGGCCTACAAAATAACTCCAGGCCCTATATTCATGGATTTCTTACGTTCCGTTCCGCAATCAACACTGCCGAATGCCGATCATAAAATTCTATCTGACCCATGACTAATTTCGACTGAGTGGTGCATTTCTTGACTGAATAGATTCCTTTCTGCATGATCACACCCTTTGGCCTTTGTAGGGTTCACAGTTTCACTAGGTCTCTGTGAGTCCACGCCAAATATGGTCTGCCTCAGTCCCATCCTCTACAATAGTCTACATGTATACTGTAATCTACGCCCTCCTTCTTGCATCGAATGCAATCCAAGGTCAGCTATATTCATGGAGACAGCATTCAAGCATAGAGGCCGACATGCACTTCCTCTAATTATTAAGCAATATTACAGCTGTTAGGGCTGTCTGGGAGACTTCCGTTGCAATGCCTTTGAAGCATGTGTCGTCAAATTGACTTCGCTTAAACCCAGCCAAGACTCGGTTTATATGAATCCGAATTCCCAATTACACCTTCTCAACTGTAGTTCGTGACCTGGGGTCACTTTTACTTCACATATTCGTTGCCTTACTCGAAGCTGATCAGTGCTAGATTGAACACTTAAGCTTATTACAACGCCAATAAAATTTAATTTTTAGTTGAAACATGTTTTATTATCAATATGGAAGTTAGTGGGTAATGGGGGTCAGAGTTATATGACGTCTTTTTTGAGGGGGTGTTGGGTGGTTTGTGACGATGCGTGACGAAGGGTGGGAGGGGGTTGAAAATCGGCCAAAATTGCCTGACGTCATTTATGGACGTCGCTTTAGAAGTACATGTAATACGCCAACGATCGTTACTTAATAAAGATTATACTGGTAAGACATCGCGATGATTTGATTCTGGATTTCTGAAGTAAATACAAGTACACTCTTTCAATGCAAGGTATAGTCTTATGGGACTATGAAGTCTTGAAGGATGGTAAGTGCATGCCAATAAATGCATATGTGGCGGTCTCTGGGAGTTAATTTTATATAAAGCCATCCAGTTATCTTTAGTGGGGGCAGAACCAAAACCGATTCAGAAAGTCCTCAACCATAAAAAAAAGTACAGAGCAGCATGTTAAACTTTCTAGCATGCTTTAAACTATATGTTACGAACTATATGAGAAACTGGCTTCCACTTGAAGAACCAAACCCAGTTTTTCAATCTGGGTCTCAGCAGCTGCTTCCGAATCATTGAATGAAACCTCAGAGACCTGAGTCATTGTTGGTAGAACAGATGGGATATCATTTAATAAATAATTAACAACAAAGCAAATCAAGGGTACCAGGATTTGATAAACAGATAATAAACAGATTTTTAAGACTGAACAACCTCTTTCGTGAATGGTATGTCAACAAACAGAAGAATTTCGTTCGGTTGGATTTTGGTTTTTCTGTAGCCAACAAAGAATTCATGATCCATCTTCAGTGATCGTCTGCCATCTAAAATTAACCAAACAACAAATGCTATATATAGTTTGCTAACAATAACATGTACATTATACACCAAAGTGTGGAACTTTGGATATAAAAGTAATAATTACGCATATTTCCGCAACACAGTGTCGAAACATGTTAGAACTGGATCACCATCATACTGGTACTTACAACAGATCAAACCACATTTATATTTGTCAGCATCATGTTCTATACCTACTCCTTCCTCATGCAGTTGTACTATTATGATGACAATGCTGGGATTTGGTTATACTAACTGACTGAAGCAACTGTAAGCACGCATCCTGCAGACAGAAGCAGTGGATTGAGATCGGAAATAGGACTGGCCGTCATTATGTTGCCACCAATTGCCTAAAAACAGACACAACTCAAAACTCACACACTGTCCAGAAAGAAATCAAACTGTTCCAGAAAACTAAAACAATTTTGCATTCAATCCAAAAGACACTTGAAAGTTCTTAGTCTGTCACCACCTTGTGCCGTCAGTTCTCTGAACTCTAGCGACAGTCATGACAAAGCTTCTCCATCTCTTCCGTTCTGCCGTCGCGTCCCTCAGTTCGGCCAAATTCATTCCAGTTGTTTCATGGATCTCGTCCATCCACCTTTTCCTTGGTCGTCCTTGTTTCCTCCTTCCCTCTCCACAAGCCAGCATCAATTCCTTTTC
>JAQFXW010001612.1:0-14540 GCA_034693945.1 Dendrobaena attemsi | reverse complement strand
ATCTTTATTTTTTGGAGTCCGGCTTCAAAATTTTGGAGTCCCAGACGCCGGGACGCACACTAACGGAATCGCTGGTCGTAACCATAGCAGCTGCGTACATTAGACCCTTCTCAGACTACAAATGGTCAATAGGGAATGTCAATGAAAACACCAGCAGAGACTCGCTGAATAACTAAGTTTACTGGCATATGGTATTACAAGTATAATTATTATTATAAGTATAGGATATATTATGTAGACATTTTCTAGATTATTCAATATACATGTAACATTTTGTATAACTCAACTGAGGCACTAAAATTCCTCAAGACGTTCTCTCTGCATGGCAGGTTGTAACGTTGCAATCGTGAATTCCAAATGCAATTACGGTTTGTGAGAAATAAGAGATAAACTACATGTAAATTCTATCATACTACGCTGTTTAATAATTCGAACAGAGTCATATTTACTTTCTGTTTACAGATTCGCAGTACCTTCTGCAAGCAGTTGTGCAGCATTCGAAGGAGCTTCAAGCCCTAATTGACTCGAAGTTTGGACTGCTTGAAGAATTGCTTCGTGTTGGGTTACTAAATGACGAAAGTGTAGAGGATATTGGAACAAAACCTGACCATTTTAAGAGGAATGATTGCCTCCTACATTACATCAAACTAAAGAGCACAGAAAAGGAATTTCTCAGTTTCCTTGAAGCCCTCAGAGCCACAGATCAGGACCATGTTGCAAACTTTTTACTGGCTAATGGAGGTTTGTAGATGGAATTTTATGTTCACTTGTTGCCAAACTCATAATCATAATCTCCATTTACCATTGATTGGGCTGTTTACTCCTGGTGGTAGGGTTTTAAATCTGCGATTTCACAAGTTCTTGTGGCATATCTCGGCAAAAGAATAATGGCTGTCCCAGACAGGGGTCAGTAGTTCTGCTTCTAAAAGCAAAGCATTGTATATGTTTCACTGACTACTGAGCTTTGAA
The DNA here is from genome assembly GCA_034693945.1 of Dendrobaena attemsi. NCBI lineage: Eukaryota > Metazoa > Annelida > Clitellata > Crassiclitellata > Lumbricidae > Dendrobaena > Dendrobaena attemsi. The sequence continues at coordinate 13,571 of JAQFXW010001612.1, read as the reverse complement.
AGTTGGATGCGTAAGGAAGGTAGACTGATTCTCCAATCGGCTCTTTTTCTTCAGTTATTATACTTGATAGTCCAAGTATAATATATATACGATGTAATGTCATCATATAGAGAAGTTGTTTTGTTTGGTAGCCTCTGCATCAAAGTACTCTTTTAATTTGGTTCTCTGCCCTCTTGGACAGGTTCATACATAGGAACCTGCAAAGATTTGATTTTAAGTTATAGCCTGGGTAATATTTCATATGGTACTTATGTAAAGGTAATATTTCGTATTGTACTCATGTAAGGGTAATATTGTACTCATGTACTTTGCTCAGCCTGTCCTTTAATGCCTCCAATCAATTTAATTGACACAGGGGTTAGGGAACGTATGCAAAAGATATGCTTCAATCAATACGTAAGGGAATTTTTCAAGGACAAATTGACCATTCTCTTTAATATCCAAAGTGCAAAAATACTGTTGAGCATGAGGTTAGAAATGTGTGCTGGTTTTACAGAACGACTTGAAATACGCTATGGCTCAACGCGTCCTCTAGGGCACGAAGAGATGAGTCGACTAAGGGCGAGCGGGCCTTACCTTCTGTCTAATCTCGACGTGACGGACGAACTCCTTTGTCATCTACATAAATCAGGAGCCATCACAGACCAACACAAGGAACACGTTAGAGGCCAAAGAACTCTGAATGAAAAGATAACTGAACTTGTGAACATTATGAGGAGACGCAGTTTTGCCGCTTTTACGGACTTCGCCAGTGCCTTGCATGAAACTAAACAGTCTAATGTTGCGAATGTGCTGTCCACACCTGGCGGTAGGTTTGTTATATAAATTCACGGCCCCAAATGATTAGTAGTTCTGCTACTGACAGCAGAGAAGTTTGCTTAAGCATTGAATCTCTCACTGTTAAGTTCTCTGTGGTTTTTGCTTATTTTTGTGGATACTCTGCAACTTTTACTTTGAATTTCTCTCATAATTATTCATATGCTAACAGTCTTGCCCGTTCTAAGGTGGAGTATAATCAGTTATTCCGGCAGCCAAGAAAATCTCATCCAATAAAGACACCATAATAGAAATGATGTCATTTGTAAAGTGATACGTTCTTCTATAAATAAGCATTAGCATAAGAGATTCCACCGATAAGTCGACTGCCAGCGAGTTGTAGTAGATATGTCTTTTAACACATTAAATGCCACATACGAGTTAATTCATACTTTGTTTATACATTTACGATGGTAAACCGGCAGCAAATGTGCTAATATACATTATTTTAGGTGGACATTTCCTTGGCACAAAGCTTGTTCTGACCATGAAATGGGAATCTATTCAATGCAGAGTCCTCAGTTTAGCGTTGCTGTCTGTATTTGGTGAGACCACTGTGAATTGAGAGTCTCCAGAATTAAAATTTTCTATTATTATTCTTTTTGTGATTATAGTAGTTACTATAGGAGACAAGAGTTTCTCAAATTTACTTGTCCTTTTGCAATTGCAGGTTTATTGTTTTCTTGCATTACTTTATGGAATTTATTGTTGTTCACCTTTTTCTCTGTGTCTACAGTTATTGTACCTCTTCACATCAACGTAAAGGAAAATATGCCTTCTAGAGATATCAAGGCGATTGAATCTGACTTGGCTGCAAAGTTGAATGAATTCTATGGAGCTCTGATTGGTGGCTGTATGGAGAAGTACAGTTCTATCTGGACCGATCTCAAAGAATTATGGATGCAGATGGAATTGAGTGGAATTCACTACAAAGGTTCATGCCAAGGAAACAGCATAACTGTTTTCTTGTGGTGTCGTGATATTCATGCGATGTCACGGCTGCTGCAGATGCAAGAATCTGGAAACCTGGAGAAGATGTTTCAACAAACGTTGACGCTCCTGGCCGATGAGGTTTTGTCATTTTCACTGAAAATAAATAAAAAGGAATGGAAACTGGCTGAAAACTATTTCCAGGTGTCAGGTACAGATCAAAAGATCAAGGAGTAGTCATTCTCGGTTTACACTTTTTTCATCTTATCATGGAAAGTAGAGTTTTCTGTCCTCTCCAACCGTGGACTTACATTTGTAGCAATGATGTACTTTTAACTCTTGGCTTTTATTTGGGTCCTCTTTTTGAAACTGCTCTTTGCAATGACTTACTCTTCAGCTTAGAATTTCTTTCAAATTGTGTCATGGTTTATGAAACTGAAATTTGTTCATTTCCATTGCAATTGCTCAAATATTTCCGGTTGTCATTTACTTCTTGATCATAGTAGGTAACATACAGCTCTTGTGTGCCAGTTTTGTACAAGTACACCTACTTAGATGTTAAAAACATTTATTCAATATACAAATTCTGCCATTACTTGGAATAAATTACATGCCTCTATTTTATTTATTTATTTTATTTATTAACATTTATTTATTTATTTATTTACGCATTTCTATACCGCCCCTTCAAGTACACTACTACTACTACTACTCCTATATTGTTTACAGAAGCGGTCCCGACTACAACCCGAGGAAATGTCGGAGTTCTCATGCCGAAGCGCCACGAGCAACTGTAGATGAAGGACTTGCTCAAGGTCCCTACGCAATGGCTCGGGTCTGAATCGAACCTGCGACCCATTGGACGCAAGGCATCTTATTTACTTTGAACAATGCAGCTTCTTTTATACACATTGCTGATTGTTGGGTCTGCTGGCATTGACTTTTTATTTATGAGAGGCTTCCCCAGTTTTACAACTCTAGCTGTATTGTCTGGATAATTTTATAAACATTTTTTCTAGCAATTTTATAAACAATTTCTCTCCAGTTGTCACTTCAAGCCGCCAAAATATTTATTCTCCTTTCTTTTTTTACAGAAAGTCAGATAGATGAAAGTAAGCCATCACCGGTAAGAGTGTTTTTGATGTAACTAAAAAAGATTATGCATAAGTTGATAGTCTTGATAAGCAAATGAATTAGCCAACATGAAAGCCAGGTGCTAATAAATGATCAGAAAAAACATTTGACTGGATTGATTCATGATTGAATTAATGTTTAAATTGAGAGATAATAAACTCTCAAAATAGATTCTTACCCATTGGTAACTGGTGGTCACTGGTCACTCAGTGAAGCATAGGTTCGTGGTACAGTTGAAATGCTGTATTGTATTATTGTTGGAATGGTGGGAATCGCCTGGCACTTGTGACTTCCAGCTTACTGCTGATATAATAATAATATTATATCTACTTGTTATGACTCTTAACATCATAGTGTGATCCTGTTAGCTGACTTTGAGTAGATTTCTCGAAGAGGTGCCATATAAATTCTATGAATAAATGAGAAATCTGGAGCCTGTGTTTTTGTAGTTTCTGATGTTACCAAAAGAGTTGCGTGAGATCGTGCTTATCAAGAGCCTGCTTTCCTTCTACAATGCCACCTGGAGAGCGTTTCCTTTCACAGATTTCGATCCATACAGAGCCATGGCATCTGTTTGTCGCCAGTGGTGGAAGCTCATCACTCAACGAAGCTGGTTCCAGTGTACTGTCAAGGCATACCTAGCAGGTATGTGGATGCTACAGTAATGATGATGATGATGATGATGATGTTGATGATGACAACGACGATGATGATGATGATGATGACGATGATGAAAATAGTAAAAACAGAAGAAGCATCAATAATTGAATTCACAAAAGTGTCAATATCATATCGATCACTGGCATCCAAAGGAACCCCAGAAGTCCTGCTGAGTAGGGCCACCTAGGTAATTAATTAACTTCAGATCAATTGACATTAGACATTGGAGTTAGGACCAACATTAAAACTGGTGATGTTTCGGTGATGACTACAATTATGACAAAGATAAGAAGAAATAAAATCAGAACAAGAATTTAAGATCCTGTTTACTGACATTGAAGTACAGCCGGTAGAGGAGTTGTTAGCAACTAAGAAAATCAGTTTTTTCAACTTTTCTATTATTTAAACTCTTGTTGTTTAAGAATAGACTTGTGTGTAGCTACTTGTTTTGTACGATTTCCTCATCTGCCATTTGTTCATATGTTTCAAATTATGACCAACCATTGATGAACACTCTGGTAATATGAAATATTAAGTTGACACAAAGCCCGCCATAGTATCACATGGGAAAACCCAGACTGTTGAAGCTAGTAATTCTATAATGCCAACTTACATTTGAATTATTAGTGGTTTTTTTGTTCTAGAGCACAAGATTGTTCAGCGAAATTCTGTTGTAAGTTTCACAAGTTTATTCATTTTCCGGATAATTAAAATTTCCATTGTATTTATTAATTCTGGTGAATTATAGAACTTATGTGATCTAAATTGCTGCTTTTATCATCTCATAGTCATTTTCAGTCGATTTTTAGCTATTTTTGTCATCGGCTAATTTTGTCTGCAATCTTGTCGTTAATTAGTTTCTACTGAACAACTTCTTACTCCTATATTGTTTACAGAATTGTTCTGCGATTTGGAGAGTTTGAAGCTTCAAATTCCATGGATATATTTCAATCTTCTGTTTTCAATATATATTTATTATATTATATATACAAAATATATTATTCAGTTTATTCACAATATATATTTCAAAATATTTATATACATTATTCAATATATTTCAATCTTCTGTTTTCATCCTTGCATGTTCTTGTGTTTTTTCCAGTTCTGTTTGTTTTTCTGATTGTCAAGTTCTCTGGTACAATGTTCCATGGTTCCTGATTCAGTTTTAGTTATGGTTTTGCCATTCAATGTAGATCATGCTCTCTGTGAAATGTCTTTTCTGATTGTTTACAAAACGGGTTTTCACATTTCAAATGATATTCAGTTTGCCCTTATGTAGAGTGTCATTTTTTGATGATTACAGCTTGATATTTTGCCGAAGGAATTGATGGAGATTATCCTCCTGCGATCTCTCGTCTCATTTGTTCGTCTGCCTTGGAAGGCATCGAATCCGCCTGTTGGATATCGAGCATTCACTCTGATGGCATCTGTCTGTCAGGAATGGCGTAAACTCCTCACCAGTCGCACTTGGTTCTCCTGCACCATGAGAACCTATCTGAAGAGTATGATCTTACTATTGATTTCATTTATGATAATTATTTATATCTTTTGCACCTCTTCAAGGCAGCTGATCTGAAGCACTCGTGGCTCCAGCACCTTCAGGAAGGACAGTTTTGAGGTGTAAGTAAAAGGTATCGGAATGAACCCTGTCCATTTCAATAGGTTGCACCAACAACTGAACGTGTTTCCAAACCTCATCATTGTTATTACGAACATCGTCAGTAATAGTAACAACATTTGTTTTCACTTTCGTCATTGTTTTTCTCCGGTCCACCATTTTTCTGGCGTTTCATGTTTTATAGAATTGTTTTATTGTTATCCGGTCACAATCATAACATTTTGTGATGCTAATATCGCATCTTATTATTATAGTGGTTATGATCAGTCTTGTTGTCTAGACCTGAAACCTCAAGACCAAGACCTCGAACCTCAAGACCAAGACTTTGAACCTCCTCAAGACCAAGACTTTGAACCTCAAGACCAGGACTTTTAGTCTCAAGACCGCCCAAGACTATGAAAATCACTTGTACCCACATGTGATTACAAAATTGTCAAGTCAGTGTTTTAATGAAAAATTAAACAATCGTTTTCTTCGATTAAAACATAACAACACAACAGACTTCGGGCAATTCTCAAAGTCTGTCACGTAGAATGTAGCTTATTCCAAACGTCTGATGGTCGGAAACCTCACAGGCAACACTTTCCTTAAGTGCCCTCATAAAACTTTCAAAGGTCTTGATAAATTAAGACCAAGACCTTTTTGGTCTCAAGACCAGGATCAAGACTTTTAGCCTCGAAACCAAGACTCTTTGTCTCAAGACCAACGAATTTGAGCTCACTCGAGACCGAGGGCTGCAATGTTTCTTGTATATTTATTTTATTGGTGTTATTTATCCCATCTTATTATTATGGTTATGATTGCAGTGATGATAGACATTACTTATTCATTCCTAACTGGTGTTGACCTCGACCATTTTAGAAAACAAACATCTGGCCGTCCTACAAGAACATCGTTCGATCTTGGATTGTTGTCTTGAAGTTGATTGCTCCTTCCTTTGGGAGATGAGTCGAAGTAATCTGCTGTCAGACGAACAGGTTTTGCAGATAGGCAGTGAACCCGATCATCTGAAGCAGATTGAGCAACTCTTGTTCAAAGTCTTTCTCTACTTCAGTGCAGACAATTATGCCGAATTCTGCAAGGTCCTTCAGAACACAAGTCAAAGCCACATCACGAACTACCTGGAGGCATATGGCGGTTTGTCTGTTTTATTTAACGTCAACAGTATTCTTATAAAACGGTCCATCGTCCATTACAACATCAATTCAGATACTACATTGTCTATAAGGTGTAGACACTTAAGTTCATTTTACAGGGTGACCTCAGTAAAATGCTTTTCTTGGCATGGTTTTAAAAGAATGTTTTAGGAAATTTCTTGTATAGTCGCGTTTGTGGTTTTATGACTAGAGTAGAATATACTGTAAGTTTAACTGACAAGTATCTGCCCTTCTTCTACAGTGTACTGGATCTTCCTCTTATAGTAGCTATGGAATATAGTTGAATAATTGAGTATGCTGTGCTTAGCTTGTACTTTGCGAATTTATAGTTACAATTTTCTCTGATTAAATTCTCTCTTTCTTATATTGCTAAATATTCAATATATCTTCAGATTTCATGACCTATATCTACAGCCTTAAATACTTGCCAGTTTTGTACCTCTTCTTTTTCAGATTTTCACTGATATTGACTTTATTTGTTCAGTAATAGATTTATCTCGACACGATGAATGGCCTCTCAACGACGAGGCAAAAGAGCGACTCGACCGTGCCCAGTCTCGCCTCAGTGATTTTGTGCCCACCGATGAGTTTCTGGATGCTCTGAAAACAATCAAATGCATCACGAGGATACATGTTGAGGGCATTTCCAGCCTCCCGAGTGGTCAGAAACTAAACGAACTGCTGAGGATCATCAGAAAGAGAAGCTTTGTCGCTTATCGACAGTTTGCTGCTCACCTTAGGAAGTTAGATCAGTTTGCGGACGTGGCTGAGATACTGACGGCCGATGATCGTAAGTCATGATGTATTTGTGTTACTATCAACATACATAATTTGCTTATATGCTAATTCGGTCTCGCTAACGCTCTCGCTAAAGCTCGTGCGGCCGTAACACCCTCCGAGAAAGTCGAGTAGATTTCGGCCGCACCGACGCTTTCCAGTAAGTAAGTAAGTAAATAAGTATAGTTTTATTCTTTGAAATTCGCCTTCAGCCTCTGATTGCACTACGGACGCTTGGGTTGGTTAGTCTTATTTTCCAATCGAAACTTCGAACGTCATATTATCGGAAGCAAACAAAAGAAGCCATTTGCACAAAGAATAGGCTACGTTGCACGGGATAGGGTAAGAATCTTTTTATATTACAATACTGATTGCATTTCGAGTAAGTAAGTAAGTACATTTTTTGAAATTGTGGTCCTTGATTAAAACTGTCCGTAATTTTTACGGGTAACAGCTAGTTTATTATAACATTTTAATTCATTTTTCGGGTGTTTAATAAAACCAGGTTATAATTAGTAATTGTGGTACTAGTAGTAGTGGGAATAGTAGTAGCAGTGAAAGGGCTTACTGGCAGTTGACTTGCGCTAGTAGTAGAATGTTTTAGCAGGGAATAACAATCATCGTATATAATACTGCTACTGCGTAAGATTATTACAGTTTGTGCATGCCTCTTTTTGTCTTTGTTTCTTTTTAATCTCTTTGTTCATGTTCTGTGTGTCTCCTATCTGAGTTCTTGCAATGGCAGAGTTACCATTTCAATAGAGTCTCCTTTCTTACTCTGTGCCAGTGGTTCTTAACTTTTTCCCAATCATGGAACCCTTGCTAATATAGCAGAATCCCGGCCCTAAGTTCATCTATTTTTCTCAACTTAGTTCATTTTTCTATTGATAAGCAATGTTTCGTGTATTCAACCAAAAGGTTGCAACTCTTTCTACACTGCCCGAAGTTCTAAAAAAATAGTCGTAGGCTTATGTCACTTGATTAGCAGTGATTATCAGTAGTTGTCACAGTTTTGACAAAAAAGCTGCAAAATGGCTATCTAATTGTTATCTGCAATCCCAAATGTGAAATTTGCGGTACTCATTGGCTGCCAACAGTAAAATTTGACTCCTGTATCGCTCGTTCATACTATATCTGTAATCATATAATACATAACGTCTATTATACTGCAATCTGTCAGTTTTAGTTTTCACTAAACAGAGATTATTATTACTAATATTTATAGTACTGTTATTAGAAAATATGATTGTTTTAAATGTTCTTTGGCATCCTTGCACTCGAACTTTGTTGAAAAGATGTTTGTGTTCTTTGTGAATGTGGTTTAGGTTCTTCAGATGTCGATGAAACCGAAGAAAAACCTGATTCTATGGATGTCGATGAAACCGAAGAGAAACCTGAAGCACCATCGGATACGACGAGTGCACCATGCAAGGAAGATGATCTGAGAGCTGTAGAACTTGCCTTGGCTGAGAAACTTATAAAAGTCGGCAAAAGGTTACACGAGGGCCATCCAGTTACCGTTCTTGACATGAGCCAGATTCGAACGTTGTGGCTGACGCTTGAAAGGCTGCAGACGGAGGTTACGGAAACGACACCAGTCGAAGACCAAGAAGTAACAGAAATTCAAGATGTAGACAATCTCTGGATGACAGAGGACCTGAGCGAATGTGAGGAGACAGTGTCAACTCAGTGGATTGAAAACAAAAGCGAAAATAATGACTCGCCTCATGTACAATCTCCTGTTTGTAATACGACTGAATACTTAAATCTCGGGAACTCAGAGCGTCCAAATTTTCATACAAGTCAGAGTTATGCAGACAACATGTTTACGTTCCGAGATGTGATTAAATTGTTTTTCCGGTTACAGCTGGAGCTGAGTCAAGCGTCAAAAAAGGAACAAGGTTTGCACAAGAAATTGGATTCCTTTTCTTTAAGAAATGTCTTAACAAACTCCCATATTTTGACCATCATTTGCTGTTAACATTGGATGGAACAAGTTTCTCTTTCGTACCGTTGTTATTTCCGATTGCCCTGTTTAATTTTATGGCACATCTTTTAATGCTAAGAATAGTGGTGGTGATTAGGGTTCTTCCAATTTTCTTCATTTTGGCGAATCCGATCCAATAATTGGCAATATTTGTTTCAACCATGTGATTTTAGAAAGTAGCCAATTATCTGCAATTTTTGTTGAATCCGTTGAGCCCTGCATTGAGCATTAACCCATACAGTAACTTTGGGCAGCATCTGCATAGTAATGATAACACCACTCAACGCAGTATGAATCCGTTGATTCATATTTTCACTATTTTGAAATTTTCATGGATTTTCAGTAATGAGGAGGTCACAGGAGGTTGCCAAAGTTAAAGCAAGGTGCAAGACAGACTTAAAGTAACCAGTCGAGTAAATGTTTATTGTTGTAGAGGAATTTTTGTTTTTAGTAATCAAAATGATTTATTTGAGAAACTGAAATTTAATGTATGAGTAATTGAGTATTCTCGATCAGTATCACATTATGTAGCAATTATTACGTGTTATTAAGTGATTTAAATGACGGGTGCAATACTACAAGTGTCTGTAGGCCTACTGTTCATTTCAGCATTCTAATATTTTGTGATGTAATAGGATGAACTGCCCTGCCTAAACTTGGACTGGTAGCACATTGTTACATCGTTCTTTCGTTTTTGCTTCAAATTTGAGGCTATAAAATTCATTAGAACGTATGAGAGAGAATAACTATGTGACAGTTTTTACATGTTTCTCAACAGAAACATCTGAAAATGAAAGGAGCAGGACAAACATGTCCAACTCTATAAACAAGGTAGGTTTATTCGATTATCTTTGGATCAGGTCTCATAAGATTATAAAGAATTAAATGAAATAACGTGCTCTAACTATGCATAGCTTGTGACTGGAACACTCGCTTACATAGATTTTTTAGGCTCAAAATTAGTCATCGTATAAGTACTTTGATGCATACTGCGTTGAGTGGTGTTATCATTACTATGCAGATGCTGCCCAAAGTTACTGTATGGGTTAATGCTCAATGCAGGAACTGTAGTGTGACACTAAATACTGGTGTTAATAGCACTATCTCTTTTACAGCACAGCATGTTTTACAGACTGTGTACTCAGTTGCTAAGGCTTGTTCTCCACGACTTTCACATTAGCAGGTCAAACTACCAACACGGTCAAGCTTTAAAACACCATTAACTCATTTGCTAGTTTACGCTGTCAATACGTCTACTAGATTATTTTCAACCAGGTATCTTGCATCTTTTGTTTTAAGAAGGCAAGATTTTATTTGTCCCTCTGTAATTGTATTATTCGTTTTGCTCTTTGCAGTTGGACCTTGAGAAACTTGAGAAATATCTTTCCGTACTCTGCAAGTGCGTTGAAGCGGATCGAGGAAATCCGCTGATCGATAACCCGAATGACAATGCCGTTATTTATATGAGGTCTAATTCTGTTGGAAACTTCATGATAAGAAAGTAGGCTGGACTAAAGGACCATTTGGAACAATATAAAGGAATTTCTGTGGGTATTTTCCACATTTTTAAGCCATATATGTTGGTTTATTTGATTGATAGCTGTTCTTGTCTGCAGTGATCAGTTGATACTTGTGAACAAGAATGTGGACGCCTTTAAGAATCTTAAATGCATCCAAGTCCTTGTTCACAAATTCTAACAACTTTAAGAAATATTTTGTATATAGTTCAACTATCGAATATATTGTTTCAAATTTTGCTATGATCGTATTTTCCACAGGTGACAGACAGTGCACTGTTTAGTTATATTAAACAGGAGTAACTAACTTCTGGTTAGTGTCTTGTCCTCAAGGGTCATATACAATAAAACACTTTGTGATATACACTGTTATGAAACTAACTAGTAGACGTGTTATAAACTTTCGCAAAATGCTGGTAGACTCATTTCATATTCTTTCACTATTTTTGTCAACTATTACGAAATTCGATGTAAGCTTAGCACGAAGTAGCATGTCAGCAGAAACATAGATGCAGTTGCTAAGTACTGACAGTCGTACGACTCTGACAGTCTCCTACATTATACAATTTATAGACCTACTGCATATCCTATTATATACTCATTATCTCCTACATCTCCTCATAATCATCTACTATCTTAATCATCGGCGTTTTATAGGGTCTTTACTACATGACAATTATAGTAGATGTACAATGCTAGTTCTAAGTCTACAGGGTGTTTCATAAAAAGTAACTCCTTCGATTTTTGATAATATGTTGGTCAAAAGTAGAAATTTTTTAATTAAATTTTACAGGATGAAAGGCAATTCATATTTACCTATAACACCCAAATTTCACCATAATATCTCACACAAAACAAAAATTATTCCACTTTTAGTGATGTGACCCATTGTTTATTGATGGTTCAAAAACGTTTAACAGTTTTCTTGCTAATATTTCCGCCAGCAGTGAAAATGTTTTAATGAAATTCTACAAGCTGAAAGCCAATCCATATTTACATATAACCACCAAATTTTGTTAAAATATTTCAAACACAATAAATGTTACAGCACTTTTAGCTGAATCAAAAAGTGTAGCACAACAAACGCTAACAAAGTGTTGTAACTTTTGTTGCGTTTGAAATATTTTGTAAATATTTGGTCGTTATACATACATATGACTTACATGTAAGCCCGTAAAATTTTATTTTACGGGCTTACAGAAATATCAAATGTTTACATTTAGTGGAAATATTAGCAAAATAACCTGTTAAAGTTTTTGAACCATCAAAAACAGTGGGTGACGTCACTAAAAGTTCGAAAACGTATGTTCTGTTTGAAACATTTTTGTGAAATTTGGCAGTTATACGTAAATATGAATTGCCTTGCAGTGTGTAAAAGTTTATTTAAAACGCCCTACTTTTTACCGAAATATTCACAAAACATTTAGGGGTTACTTTCTTATGAAACACCCTGTAGAAACGCATTTTTGGAAATTGTTACATGACGACAATAATTTCTTCTAACGGTGTCATTTTCAGTCTAGGCTATTAGTTGCTATCTATCGAATTGGGTCACGGGTAATCATAGAACTAGACCTATGGATTGGTCCATTTCGCAGCACAGGGGTTTATGATTCTCTCAGCGTAGTTTTCCCACCGGTTGTTATGGACTAATCCAGTTATCTGATAGGACTCGTATCACAGCCACTGCAACTGGAGACCGATTAGACTACCGTTAGACGATGTAGGCATACAGTGTTCTAACCTGCATGGTGTTGAGATAAAGTGACCTTGCTTCAAAGGTTACCCCTACATTTCTAACAAATTCGTTGCTTTATATTGAGACTATATCTGCACGAAGGGTCTCATGTAGGCTATCATCATCATCACTATCATCGTCATAATCAAAATGCTCGCTCGACACCAACCATTTGGCGACGATGGGTAGGCTAGCTTATTAATAAAGATCTCCATTGTCCTTTGTCACGTATGTCAAGTCCGTTTTCCATATTACTCAGACAGACAGACATAGGCCTACAGACAGACAGCCTCAGATTGGGTGAGAATGACAGAGTTGCTTAAGTGAGGTCTTACAGATTAATTAGAATTTAACACAAGAGTCTCATTATAATATTGGTTCCATTGTATGGGCGTAATGTAATGGCGTTGCATCTATATACTCAATTATTTAATTGAAATATGAGTGTATGGTCGGACCATATGATGATGGCTGAGCATGTAATAGGTCTAATGTCAAATGTGTAATAATTGTGCAACAGTAGTCCTATAATTGCACAGCGTCATCAAAACTATACAGGTGCTCGTGAATAAGTTGGTGCCCTGTTGGAAATGTGAAATTTACAATAGCTGCGATTAAGGGTGGTAGATCACTTTTTAGCGGGTGCGTTAGGCGAGCACACCCAGTGCATATAACAACAGCCGCCTTTCTTCTCCCATAGACTTATCCTGCAAGCGAACGGTTGCTTGCTCTGGTTTCATTTTCTACTGCAGCAGCAGCAGCAGCAGAAGCTCTGATTCGGCTGAAGCTTCGACCGTTGTTATTGGAGTGTAGCTATATTATAGAAGTGAAGGAGTGACTGGAGTGAAGATGGACAAGGAGACTCTTGAGAAGGTGTTCGACGACTTCGACCAGGACAAGAGTGGTAAGATCGACGCCAAGGAGTTGAGGGGCGTCGTCCGAGGATACAGAGAACTGACCGGAGAAGCAATCGACGACGCATCAATCGACGCAGAGGTTGGGGTAAGTAGGCCATGCACTGCAACCGACCCCTACATGCATGACAGGGGCAAAGCTGACTTAGGGTGGCAGACGTTATATATATAATGATAAGCTTATACGTTTCTTAACAATTTGGTCGACAAACCGCAACCAATTAGAGATTATAGACCTGCACTTAAGTATTGTATTGTATTGTATTTGTGTATTTCTATACCGCCTCTCCCAGACCACTGCTACTCAGAGGCGGTCTCCACTA
>JAQFXW010001611.1:0-14542 GCA_034693945.1 Dendrobaena attemsi | reverse complement strand
TGACCCATTCTAGCGGGATACTATTCCTTTTGGGTCTTCCTGTTGACTTTGAGCGATGACAAACCTGTGTTAAACTTAGCTTATGTTTTGATGTAGGCCTACCATTGCTTTGTCTTGTTCTTGTTCAATAAAAAGCAGTTGAATTGAATTGAATTGGCTGCGATGCAGTTTAAAGTAAGATAAGCGCAGCCTAATTAAAATCATTCAACCCATTCCGTGTCTTCTTAAATTGATTCCACTTTGCCTCACCCCATTTTCTCTACAGGATCTATCCCGCCAAATCGTGACTTGGCATTTTAATCAAAATCTCCTTACCTTAGCCTACCTCAATTCATGGATCATTGAATATAATATTATAGTGTGGTAATAAAATCAATTCAAATTAACAACAATCAGAAAAACACTCACGTGGGAGCGAAATCGTGCTTCTTGATATGCCGGACGTTGTCGAACCAACGATTACGGAAGACGAACTGGTCAATGAAGGGGAAGCCATAGAAGAAACTGTAGTAGGAGTAGCAGTTGAAGAACTAACCGATGATGGAGTGGCGCTAACGGTTGCACTGACACTTCCAGGTGATGTACTGCCTGTTCCTGGACTTACAGGTGATGTGCTTCCTGTACCTGGACTTCCAGGTGATAGGCTGCCAGTTCCTGGACTTCCAGGTGATGTACTTCCTGTTCCTGGACTTCCCGATGATGTACTTCCTGTTCCTGGACTTCCAGGTGATGTGCTTCCTGTTCCTGGGCTTCCAGGTGATGTACTTCCTGTTCCTGGACTTGCAGGTGATATGCTTCCTGTTCCTGGACTTCCGGGTGATGTGCTTCCTGTTCCTGGACTTCCAGGTGATGTACTTCCTGTTCCTGGGCTGGCGGGTGATGCGCTTCCAGTTCCTGGACTGCTAGGTGATGTGCTTTCTGGTCCTAGGCTTCCAGGTGATGTACTTCCTGTTCCTGGGCTACCAGGTGATGTACTTCCTGTTCCTGGACTTGCAGGTGATATGCTTCCTGTTCCTGGACTTTCGGGTGATGTGCTTCCTGTTCCTGGACTTCCAGGTGATGTACTTCCTGTTCCTGGAGTGGCGGGTGATGCGCTTCCAGTTCCTGGACTGCTAGGTGATGTACTTCCTGTTCCTGGGCTACCAGGTGATGTACTTCCTGTTCCTGGACTTTCAGGTGATGTGCTTCCTGTTCCTGGACTGGCAGGTGATGCACTTCCAGTTCCTGGACTTGCAGGTGATGTGCTTCCTGTTCCTGGACTTCCAAGTGATGTGCTTCCTGTTCCTGGACTTGCAGGTGATGTGCTTCCTGTTCCTGGACTTGCAGGTGATATGCTTCCTGTTCCTGGACTTCCAGGTGATGTGCTTCCTGTTCCTGGACTTCCAGGTGATGTACTTCCTGTTCCTGGACTTCCGGGTGATGTGCTTCCTGTTACTGGACTTCCAGGTGATGTACTTCCTGATCCTGGACTTCCAGATGACGTGCTTCCTGTTCCTGGACTGCTTGGTGAAGTGCCGGTGGCTTGAGAACCAGAAGATGTTGTGGGTGTTGTCGAGATTGAAGGCGTAATTGTAGGCGTTGCTGATAACGTAGTTATGGAAGTTGTTGCAGATGATGTAGGTGTTGTTGGTGTTGGTGTGGACGTTGATGTTGTTGTAGAAGTCCTTGTTGGCGTTGATGTTGTCGTAGACGAAGAAGTTGACGTTGGCTGCGCTATCGGAGTATTTGACGTCGTTGTTGTGGTCGTCGTTGTGAGGGTTGTAGATGTAGGGGCAACGGTATTGCACACCCCTTGGGTAATATTTTGTAGGATTGTCTGAAGGTCTGAAAATTGTTCCACGTAGAAGTAATGTGATGCAGTGGGACTGGATGCGATTACTTCAACATTTTCGGGACTCCGGTTGACTTCATCGGAAATTCCTATTACGAACACTTCGACACCTTCGTTTCTCAGATTGGCAGCTTCCATGGGAGTTAAATCCTTGTCCACTCCAGATGGGATGCCATCAGTTATCAGGAGTGCCACATTTACGACATTTGTCCGCGTCTTATTGCCGAAGAGCGTCTCTGCCGCACGTAGGCCGGCCGCCGTATTTGTCTGTCCCCCAGCAAATGGTAGATTCCGAATGACAGGCAGGAGCTGGGCGGTTGAGTTGTACGCTTCGAAGCCAAAGATGATCTGCGCCGAATCACTGAAACTGACCGCAGCAACGCGAGTTTCCGATTGACTGATATTGAAGTCTTTGAGAAGGTTGTTAAGGAATCCGAGAATATCCCTCGACCAGGCGTCCACATCGGAAAATGTGATGCTCGATGATTCGTCCAGTATCAGTGCAAGGTCCAGAGTCTTTTGGCATGCTGGCAAACAAAAGCACACGAGGTTCTTTTAGAAATACTCAGGTTACTCTGAATTGAATTCAATTATTCTTTGATTCATTCAGAATATTACAAGTTGAATAAGTTTTGTTTTGAAATATTTTGGTGGAATTTGACATTTGTAGATATATATAAATTCCCCTTCAGCAGTAAAGTTTTATTTAGAATTTTGTACTTTTGACCAAAATATTAGCAAAACACTTAGGGGAATAATTTGTTTTAAATCGCCCTGAATATACAAAATTGGTGCGTCTGTTTAGCAAGGTAGTGCGGTGATACGAGTCAGGTGAGGTGGAATTTTTTTATATATTATGAAATATCAGCCATATTGCCACCTACCAAAAGTCATTAAGATTGGTTGAAAGTTAAGTGCTGACAGAAACAGTTTTGCACGGTATTTTTGGTGCAGACACGTGGAATGATCGCAAGAGGAGTGGCTTTGAGCGTGCGACTTCACTGTTGATGCGTGTGCTGTGGGGGCATTACTAGCAACTTCTTAATAGCTATAGCAGTATTAGAAATTGTCCATTAGGCCATCGTGATAGGCTTAGCCAAGATACCGTAGCAGATTTATCAGATTTTCGCAGTTCAAAGGCGAGTTGGGAGATTAGCAGTAAATATGGTCATCTAAAATTTATGAAGCGCCTCTCACAGAATAACTATTCACACGAGCTATCAGCACGAAAGCTTGGTGGAAAAGAGCCGCTGAAGCGAATTCAGACCATGGGCGGAGTTTACCATGGGGGGGGGGCTTAGCCTAATTGGGAGTAAATAAGCGCCCAAAATGTACTCCATTCATCATCAAATTATCCAAATTTCGTTGGCTTCTGGGTTCGGTCCCAGACCCGGCTGTGTGGATATATCACTTAATGTGTAACACTAGTGGTAAACCTATCCAAGATTGTACACCATTTGGCATCAAATTATAAACATTTCGATGGCTTCAAGTCAAAATCAGCATTGGCAAACTGGGAGTAGGCCTATATAGGAGCCAAGATTGTACTCCATTTGACATCAAATTATAAGAATCCGTTGACTTCAAGACAAAATCAGCATTGGCAAATTGGGAGTATAGAGGAGCCAAGATTTTACTTCATTTGGCATCTAAGTATAAAAATTTAGATGGCTTCTAGGGCTCTGCCCCAGACCCCGCAATGTCGATATCACTTAAGAGAATGTGCAACACTAGTGAACAAATTGGGGGGGGGGAGTTAAACCCAAGTTATATTCGGAGTGTCAAAATCAGCATTGACAAATTGGAAGTAAATGAGAACCCAGAATGTGATCCTTTAGCATCAATTATAAAAAAATCGTTGGCTTCAAGTCGAACTCAGCATTGGCAATTGGAAGTAAATAAAAGTCAAGAACGTACTCCATTGGCATCGAATTGTCAAATTTTGTTGGATTCTGGGGCGCTCCCCAGGCCCCCTAATTGTTAGGGGCTGGGATTGTGCAAAAATGTCATCCACTTGTTTCCCACTTGTTTAGCCCCCCCATGAGCGGAATCCAAACTCCACCCATGATTCAGACATAATATTAGCCCTTATTAAAGGGAAAGGTCATTCCAAATGGAGAGACCAACCACCGAAAACGCCGACGTTGAGCCAAAGCAGTCTTTGAGAATAAGAGGTTTAATCAATCAGAAGAATCTAATGAATAAGGATCGAGGTGAGTGTGCAGACAACTCTATTTGCAAAGGCCTATAGCTCTCGCCAGATATATGTCTTGGGCGCAGGTCATTTGAGATTAGGACATAAAAAGAGTATCTTAAATAATTGCGGTATTTGAGTTTTGGACATAAAAAAGAGTACCTTAAAATATATAATATCACGGTTTAACATCTAGCCTAGATTAAATCACTGGTGAACGACCGTTAAGATCCCATCTCGCCGGTCGGCCCAGCCCGACCTGCACACTAGCTGCTGTCCCCATATTACTATGGCCAGCCTTATAGCCTAGTCAGCTGAGTAGCAACACTGTATTCTCACGCGCTGGTGCATTGTCCGGGATGCAGGCAATTCCGACGACGTTGTCGACGAAGTTGGACAGATTGGCGTACGTATCGACGACGATGACATCGGATGCATTGGTGGCGATTCCCTGCAGCTCCGCCAGGTTTATGCTCGACGTGATTCCGACGACGATGACTCGGACGCCGGCCGCCTTCAGCAGCATCGCCTCGGGAATCGTCGTGTTCGGAAAGACGTTCGACTTGCCGTCGGTTATGACGATGGCGATGTCTGGAATGTTCGGTCGGTCGCCGTTGGAGGCGTTGAAGGTGACTTGCCTCAACGTCCTGAACGCAAAGAGGTCAAGGTCATGAGGTTAACAACGTATACAAGGTGTTGAAGTGGAAGGTCAGGGTCGAAGGAAGACGAAGGTGCTGAGTAACAAATGAAAGGCAAGAAGAAAAAGAGCAGTCCCTTAAGCCAGCCTTGAGGACCCCTCACTTTATTAGCTTCGGAATATGAGGGCGAGTGACCAGTCAGCCCTCTGATCTATAATTATCCTCTTCAACCTCTGAATATCTTGGAATTACACGTAACAGTTTCTCGTATTAGTTGCTCAAAGGCGATTATAGTTCATTATTTTATTCATATAAATATTTCTATAGCGCCTCTTCAAGTCTACTACTACCGCACTCAACTGTTAGCAAAGGACTGTCACTTGCTTAAAATTCCCTATGCAAGAGCTTGGGTTCGATTCGAACCAGCGACGCTCCGGTCGCAAGACTTCGACTATCCCACTACACTACCACCAGGCCCCACAGTTAGGCCTATAATTTACAATAGCTGCAAATAAGAGTACACTATAATTCCAGTTGCGTGCGTGTGTGTGATGTGGTGGTGGCAGGTGTATTGCTGCATTACTTACCGTAGACCGAGACCCGTATATGTGTTGGCGTCGAGGGCTCTAACGTTGTCTATGGTGCTGTACATGTTTGTGAGATCATAGAAGGTCGTCAGGTTGAAGAGGATCTTAACGGTCGAGCTGAACGTCACCATTCCCACGTGATCGTTATCAGGACCTACGTCCATCCGACTGATGATCTGCTTGACGAAGCGCTGCTCGTAGAGCCAGGCGTTCTGATCGACGATGCTGCCAGACGAGTCCAGCAACACACCGAGGTCGACATTCTGACACCCTGTTCAATGAAGCGAACACAATATTCAGATTCAGATTCTGATTCCGGTGTTTCACATGTCTACTGTGGCAATTCTGTGCTTCTATGTTGTGCTATTTTTGTTAATGATTCAGTGTGTGTGTGAAATCATTTATTGGTCTGGGTAATAATTTATAGCATTAATTCATAGTTATTGCTTAGCCATCATCATCGTCGTCGTGTCATCATCATAATCACATCACCACCACCATCATCATCGTCGTCGTCATCGTAGTCGTCGTCGTCATCATCATCATCATCATCATCATTGTACTAAGCATTACTGCACATAGGTGACCCTAACTAGCGGGACCTTCTGTGTCTTGCTGTTGTGACTTTTACATAACTTGCTGGTAAATAGTGTTGTTGTTTTAAACTTGTTATTTTATGTCTTGGAACAATAAACAGTGTTGATTAATTGCTTGCTTGATTATTGATTAATGATTAATCACCAAAATGCTTCGAGTTTTATGTCGGAAGTGAACTATAGGTGAGCCCACATTTTTACTTACCATGCCTTAACCATAATCCTAGATTTTATTAAGTTCAAAGAACATTCAGATTATGTATACAGACATACAAGTGAATAACCAGTATTTGGGAACAAATGACTTGAGACTCCAGATCACTGGCAACACAATAAATCCTCTGTCAAGAATACTGTGGATTGAGTCTGATCGGACAATATATATTCCGAATAAGTGAACATTGTAGCATCGTCTATCAAAGAATTGACTCGCCATTCTTCTTAACTACCATCTCGAGCCGAGTAAAGCGAGCATAAGAAGCGCTCATTGCCTTATAGTAGCTGCTGAGAGCTCATGCGCTTAAAACTCGTGTGCAGCACCCTAGAAGTAGCGAGCTACCGACGGTGCTATATAAATTGTTATTACATTACCCTAAGGGACCTAGGTCCCGCTGATGGGCCACCTGTAACGAAACACACGTTTGGCGAAAGCATTATCAAACACAATTGAAACATGGCATTGTATTTCTTAACTGTTGAGAGGCTGCATAATGCTACATTTATAAAATACAAGAACTGGAACTGCCATTCGTCACGCAAGATCGAGCAGAATTTCATTATAGAACACCAGCTGGATTGTAGCCTGTACTTGCGATGGGTAGCCTATAGAACAATGTGAACTCTCAAACAAATCGTCTATTATATAATAGTATAGGCACCTGGTCGTAATCATCGTGTGATTTTCGTCAATGGTTTACAGAATACAATAAATCGATAGTTTTGTCTTTACAATTCGTTCATACCATTAACTTATTTATTTTCGTATTTGTTTATTGGGAAACAATAAATCTCATTCAAAAGAATAGGAACAATTGTGCGCACGAACCACTCCACAAAGGTCCCTGATGCACATAAAATACTGCAGGGACATATGATAAAAGGACCGTCTCTCGGTTCTCCGTCCAAGGCTATAATAAATTCCATGCTTACATAGACCTATATATGTTCAATCTAATACTTTTAACAGTTCAGCACGACAGCTTGAATATAACTCCAGTTACCATTCATTCGAATCGCTTTGAATTTGTAGCTTCTACATAGTTGATGGTGGACTATAAGCTACGTATTATAATTATAATATATGCGTATGGAGGCTATGGTGTTACATATAATAGGCTGACTACAATGGTTTTCGATTAATATATAGCACGCACACAATTCTATAAGTATATTTTTATGTATTTTAAAATATATTTCCATATATATATATCAATTGGAGAAATACACGACTGTATACATATATAAGCTTATTTATACTTAGAAATGGGTCACACAACAGACAGTCTGTTGTTCAGCTTGCCTTGAACGGTTCAAATGGTCTGAAAAGGCATCTGTCTGCCCTGCCATATTCACTTGCACCTGCAACTCTGTGGATTGCAGCAGAGTATTATAAGTTTGTGTTTTGAAGCATTGATTTGTTTGGTCCAGACTTATTTCGGTTGTGAATTACAGATTAGAAAGAAAACGTAGTCATCATCATCATCATCATCATTATCATCTACATCATCATCATCATCATCATTATCATCTACATCATCATCATCATCATCATCATCATCATCATCGTCATTACTCTTATCATTATTATAATGATGGTCATCATTAGTATCATTTAAAACAACATGCAACCATAATAGTAGCAACAACTGCATCACCCTCATGTCCGATTATTATAGCGTCAGTCTTGTTGTCAAAACCTGAAGCCTCAAGACCAAGACTAAAACCAAGACATTGAACCTCAAGGACAAGACCAAGACTTTGAACCTCAAGACCAAGACCAAGACTTTGAACCTCAAGACCAAGTCTTTGAACCTCAAGACCAAGACCAAGACTTTGAACTTCACGACTAAGACAAAGACTTTTAGTCTCAAGACCACCCAAAACTTTAAAAATCATTCGTGCCCACACATGACAAAAATTGTAAAGTCAATGTTTCAATGAAAAATAAAACAATCATTTTCATCGACTAAATCAAAACAGACTCCAGGAAATTCTCAAAATCTGTCACGTGAAATTTAGCCTATTCCAAATGCCTGAGGGTCGGCAACCTCGCGGCAGACATCTTCCCTAAGTGGTCCTCGTAAAACTTAGAACTTTTGGTCCTAAGACTAAAACCGTGACTTTCTGTCTCAAGACCAAGACTTTGCCAAGACCAAGACATTTTGTCTCAAGACCAAGATTAAGACTTTTGGTTTCAAGACCAAGACTTTTGGCCTCAAGACCAAGACTTTTTGTCTCAAGACTAAGACCAAGGCTTTTGGTCTCAAAACCAAGACTTTTGGCCTCAAGATCAAGACCAAGACTTTTTGTCTCAAAACCAAGACCAAGACTTTTAAAAACGAACTTGAGCGCTTTAGAGACCAAAACCACCGAGAGGACAACAAGACTATTTAGCGCCTGTTTAAGAAATCTCAACGGAGGCAAAATTGGATCGGTGCAAGAAATTCAATTTAACTCGTTGTTAATAAACGCAATAAATCATCCATCATAGATGATCGTCTCCATTGCTATAGACAATATTGAGCAATATGTAGGCAGACAAAGCTATCTGTTTGTTTGCGAAACGTTGATAGTTCCATACAGCACATTTTAATTTCCAATCCTCCTTAGTATTAATCCTAAGTGTCATTGCATAATTGCCTACACCTCAAAAGTCATAGAAACTGGATTTTATATATTATATTTATTTTATTCATATATTTCTCAGTCGCCTTTCCCAGTCTCCCACTACTCAGAGACGGTCCCGCCTACAGTTTGGAGGTGAGTCGGAATTTATGCGCTAAAGCGCCTGGAGAAATTGTGAGCAAAGGACTTGCTTAAGGTCGGTCCTATGTGCAGTGGCTCGGGTCTGAATCGAACCCCGACCCTTCCGGAGGCAAGGCGGCGACTATCCCACTACACCACATGTCTCACAACTTTGATGTTTTGTGCAGGACCACCACATTCTGAAAATATCGCTTATATTTTTCCACAACATTTAAGACGAATTCAGAGCTGAATAAAATTGGAGTCACTGCTAGACATTTTTAGAATTTACTAAGAATATTCTAGAGCATCGGAGACTCTAATAGACCTTATCATTAATAATATAAGTTTCAGTGTAAATACGGTGACCTTGACAAGTTCAGTTTGCTTCTAGACACTTAAGTAGATACAAATGTTCACGTAGACAATGAATTAAATTGCTCATCTAGGGGTGGCGGATGTCTACATGTTTTGGAACTAAAACCACGGATTCCTAGAACTCGGCGGCGATAGATCTGGCTGATCTATTACAAATGCTGGTGACCCCGAGTTTCCGAGAAATTATTAATTTATAAAACACAACACGAAATTGTTAATTTTTTAGCTGGCAAAATTAATTTCAAATCTATTAAACACTAAGTTTTAAGTACTTAAAACACAACAGACAGATTACAGAAGACAAGGTTTTGATTGGCATGTCAATGCAATAACGCGATGGTCGGTTATGGTCAGGATAGGCGTCGTGAGAGTTGGTCAGGGTCAGGTTAGGCTTCGTGATGGTCGGTATATGCTGTCTATAGTAACTTGTTCTTGATCTTCCTCGCGTATGCACGACACAAGGAACGTAGGCCTACAGTCCCCGATATAACAATTATGTCGAGTGCATCTAACTCGTCATCAGTTGATATTTATTGGATTTCAGCAATTTAGTAGACTCTATGGTAGGCTATACCTTGTCAATGCATGCCTTAACATTAGGCAACCTAGATTGCACACAAAATTCAACTCTGTAGCAGGATCGTTTTGCATCAAAATAAATCGTGTAGCGTTCGTCGTGCTAGCATAGTTCTGACGGCTGATGCACCCTGTCCATCTAAATTATTTCGGTATTAGCTGTGACTAATACTATGATTACTAAATGGCCAAAGCGACCCTTGACCACCCCGAACTTGCCTCTGGACGACCCTTCTGATTTGACACAGCGTTCTGGAATTGGCTGGGGCTCTGGCCTTCGAGTAACGCTCTAGAAATGTATAGATTGCGATTACGATTAACTGTAGGCGTTCTATTTCTAATCAAGCGATGGGACCAGTTCGGATTTTCAAACCCATTCCAGCTATTCCTTTCACTATTCGTTAATGAATCGAGCTGAACATTTACAACTCGAATGTAACCAATCGTAGTCAATTTATAATTATGCCTATGAATTATATTATTCATCTAGCGCTCTTAAACAAAAATTATTAAGGACTCCTGCACGAAACGCGTAATAGACTCGCACTTCCGTTGCCACAGCCCTGAGCTACAGATGGCGGATAGTGAATCTGCATAAAAATCGAATAATCTACAGTAAACGGAAGCTTTTCTGGGATGCTAATGATGATGAAACTGACTGCTATAGGCTCCTGCTGACGAATGCTAATCTGATTTTTGGTAGTGGAGCTCCCTGTTTAGGTTACGGGTCTCTAGCTTTAGGTGACGGATATTATAAGGCTTTCCATGCCTTTCCTGACACATAAATGGCCAGACGTATAAAAAAGAATTATATTATCGTTTCGAACTCTGTGAATTTGAGTATGGCAAAGTGATGAAATTCAGTGGTGGATGTGGTATGACGCAAGGTAAACAAAGCAGTGAAATATTATGTTATATACGGGGTGAACCAGAAAAAGTAGCCCCCTAGGTTTCTCCTAATATTTCGGTCAAAACATGGTCAAAAGTAAGAATACAGTGGATGACGTTACTTACAGTGGAATAACTTTGGTTGTGTTTGAAATATTTTGATGAAATTTGGCTGGTACATGTAAATATGAACTGCCTTTCAGTCAGTAAAATTTTGTATAAAAATTCCTACTTTTGACCAAAATATTAGGGGAAGACGTAAGGGGTTACTTTTTTGGTTCACCATGTAGTTGAAAAAGAACGTGGCAAGGTCATAAGATAAGATACGTGAAGGCAAGTTAATGTTGGCGTATACGCTTCAGCGGATGTAAGGTATGTTGCAGAAAGTCTTCTATAGCATTGGTTCTGGTCTTCTGGATTTAGTCTCTTGTTAAATTCAACTAGACCTACACTAAGTCAATCTACAGCTTATTACACAAATCACATGATTGTAACATTTAATCCCAGACCAATTCAGATCATTCAATATGTTTAAACTAACTACAAATACGTACAGACTGAACACAGAGCCAACGTAAATATATATAGTTTGACACTAGTAATCGTAATCGTAAACTCGATATTTCTAAAGTGCTCTGTAAAGCTAAGCGCTGGGCACCAGCTCATTCACGAGCGCTGAGTAAAGTCAAGAGAGTAGTCAGTGACAGATAGCTACATACCCAGAATACACAAGGACATGCGTATATAATATAATATAATTTTTTTTATAACAGTACATAACTGGTAGACCTACATGTAAGTATGTATTTCTATACCGCCTCTTACAGTCCACTACTATTCAGAGGCGGTTCCGACTACAGCCCGAAAGTGTGTCGGAGTTTTTACACGCAGAAGCGCTTGAGCAATTGTGAGTGAAGGACTTGATAAAGGTCCCTACGCTGTGGGTGGGATTTAAACCTGCAACCCTTCACCACTGCACTACCATGTCCCACATGTACATATGTTAAACACTACCATGTCCCACATGTACAAATGTTAAACATAGGCATAGTATACAGGGTGGGCTAAAAAAGTAATCTCCCTAAGTGTTTTGCTGATATTTCCGCTAAAAGTACAAATTTTCAAATTAAATTTTATGGGCTAAAAGGCAATTCATATTTACGCATAACTGCCAAATTTCACCAAAGTATTTCAAACACAACAAAAGTTATTCAACTTTCAGTGACGTAACCCACTGTTTTTTGATGGTTAAAAAATCACCTTGCAGGATAATTAAGAAATGATCCTCTTAAGTGTTTTGTTAATATTTTGGTCAAATGTAGGAATTTCGTAATTAAATTTTACAGGCTAAAAGGAAATTCATATCCGTATATATCGATCCAATTTCACCAAAACAGTTCAAACACAACAAACGTTATTCAACTTTTAGTGATATCACCCACTGTTTTTGATGGTTTAAATAGCGTTTACATTGTTTTGCTAATATTTCCACCAAAAGTGGAAATTATTTAATGAAATTTCACAAATTCAAAGATACTTCCAATTTACATGTAACGACAAAATTCAATCAACATATTTAAAATACAACAGAAGTGATGGCATGTTTAGTAAGTCCACCTACTCTATTCTGATAATTCAACAAAGTGTATTGCAACAAGTGCTACAAGAAAATGTGCTGTAACCTTTGTTGCGTTTGAAATGTTTTGATGAAGTTTTGTCGCTTTATGTAAATATGAATTACCTTTCAGTCTGTAGAATTTCATTAAAAGATTTTTACTTTTGGCGGAAATATTAGCCAGAAACTACTAAAAGTTTTAACCATCATAAAACAGTGGGTGACGTCACTAATAGTTGAATAACTTGTGTTCTGTATGAATTATTTTGGTGAAATTTGGCAGTTACGCGTAAATATGAACTGTCTTTCAGTCTGTAACGTTTCATTCGAAAATATTTACTTTTGGCGGAAATATTTGGAAAAAAATATTTACTATTGGCGTAAACATTAAAAAAAATTGTAGGGGAATCATTTTTGGCCCACTCTGTACATGCAGTCATTCGTGCATGCATCAGGTACCGGATTAATGAATGTGTTGGCCTTGTTCAGCAATACTATGCGAGTCGTCACTTCCACGCAAGCACAACAAAAGAAGACATTAAATGAGTGATCAATTCAACGAATCATCATCACTTTTCGTCCATTAATCTTCGAACGTTAATCTTCGAACGTTAATCTTCGAACGTTAATCTTCGAACGTTGTGTAGGCCTATATTGAAATGAGTATTTGTTCAGATTTTGCTGGCAATTAAATTTGCTACGTATTGCCAATAGGGCCCAAAAGTGTGGGATCGAATACGTACAGAAGTACACTGCTCACACATGCACATGCATAAACAAGTAGTCATACGCGTACACATCCGCACTTTATGTAGCGCAGACAAGCGCACAAAGACATAATACCGTTATAATAAGCATTATCATTAATTTATGCCATGCCTTGTCATGCAATGCGTTGCAAAATATTTGTAATTGTAGGTGACACTCTGATCTCTATATATTCGTTCATTTATTCATTTCAAGAATTTGTATAGCGTCCCTTCAAGAAACTACTCAGAGGCGCTCCCAGTCAAACCACGACAATACAATTTAGATGTCAGAAGTCTGAGGAAGGCAACAGACGTAGGGGCCTAACTCCAATGGTAGCCCATTGCAAATGGAGGGGCCAACAGGGCTTACACTAGTAAGCTGGTCCATTGTTTAGAAGGCATTCTTAAACTAGGACAACTATTCTGTAAGTTTGCAACTGATGCGTTGCGGAATGGGGAGCCAGAGAAGTATTATCCCGCATAGACACCGAGACAGAGGTGCGTTTTGGGATGCGATCTAAAAGGCGTGCAGCAGAGCGGAGAATCCGGTCAGGACAAAAGGTAGACCGAACAGAATTGAACAGCATTGGGCAAGACATGAATGAGCGTAGAAGCGGCATCATGAGATAAGGAGCGAGAGATGACACGCAACTGACGAATTTGATAATAGGAGCTGCGGGTAATCTAATTGATGTGAGGGGAGAAGCTTGATTATTCGTCCAGTATGATTCCAAGGTCGCGGACGGAGTAAAAAAAATGTGATTGGTGGAAGGTTTCAGCTGCCTTGTCCCGGTCAATACTCGCCAGTCGTCTACGATTACCAAGCCAGATGAATTGAGTCCTAGAGGTGTTAAGGAAGAGGCGATTGGAGGCTATAGCCAACTAGAAAAGACGTCCATAGTTGGGCACATCTGACGAATAGCAGCCATCGCACCCCCCTCTGGGGAACAGTGAGCGAGTGTACGCTTGGACATCATCAGCATACGTTCTGATGGCGGAAACCTCAAGGTGCCAGCAGGGACCCAATTTACGACGTGTATAAGATAATTTTATAATAGAGGTCTCAGCACGGAGCCCTGAGGTACACCAAATAGGGCAGCAACCCAGGCCGAGGAGCCAAAAGTAACAGAGTTATTGCGTTCCGTTAGAAAAGAACGAAGCCACTTCGGAGGAATTCCAGTAAAGGGAGAGGTGTGGCGTTTCGACGTGTCAACACCGACCTAGGACGTGCGGCTGATCGAGCGCCTCTGAGTAGAAACCTTGAAGAGGCGCTATATAAATTTCGATTGATTGATTGAGCCAAATGAATTAGAAAGGCGCTGTAATATTACATCTGGATAAACACAGTCAAGTTGGGTCCCAAGGCACCGAATATGCACTGCGCCCCCCTCGTCCCACTCCTGCTATAGCCCGAGATTTATAAATCTCGGAATGTCCGCCAGCACCGAGACTTGAACCGATTTCCGCAGCTAACTGGGCCAGTATGATATAATATACATATTATATATATTATATATATTATATAT
>JAQFXW010001610.1:0-14543 GCA_034693945.1 Dendrobaena attemsi | reverse complement strand
TCGCTACTACGACATATCACGGCCCATCCTGGTAACGAACCGTGTGTGTGTGTGCTGAAGTGGGAGGTAGTCCGCTTTAGTACTTTAAGAGTAATTAGTGATCAGCTTTGCTTAGTAATTCTGTTGTGCTCTTCATTTCAGCATCGGTTGGAAAGGTTGTTGTGTCGACTTTTACTTGGAAATCTCCCGAGACTTTGACGGCAAATCGAGGCAGTGACTTGATACTGGAGTGCGCTGCTGAGGGAATTCCGGTTCCTCGAGTGACCTGGGAAAAGTATGGGGGTCACCTCCCAGTTGGCAGATTCACACAGTTTCTGGGTATATGTTTTATTTACCTATTTGTATATGTAGTTAATCAATTTTTAAAGTAGGTACTTATTTATTTATTTAGATGCCTACATTTTACTGGCCTTCTTCAATTTTCAAGGAGCAATGCAGTCTTAGTGATTAAAACACAAGAAGCTGCAAGTAGTAATTGAGGAGGATTAGGATTGGTTTAGCCCTTCTAGAATTAGGCAGCATAATTACTCCTTCCTTTCTTCCTTCCTTCTTTCTTTTAAGATAACTACTTGGAAGCACTGGAGAGTGGAAAGGTGAAAACCTTTCAAGTGTTGAGGAATGGCTTGTGTACAGCAGGTCTGGCCAGAGAACTAGGAAATGTACATGTAGGAAAAGTCATTCCAGGTTTCCAGGTAGATAGCCCAGCCTCTTTGTGATTTGCTGCTTTTTAGGCTTAGTTGATATCTATATTGTTGGCCTCTGATGTGGAAAAACTCGAAAGGGAACATAGTTCTGTCAATTGACTCATGCCCTGTTAGCCTGTATCAGGTAATTTTGCTATAGTTATGCAACAGAAAAATATATGCGCCGCAGAAAACAGACGAATTAACAGAACAGTATCGACAAAGTGCGTGTAAAAGAGAAACAAGTTGTTGATTGGCTAATGGGTCTTTTGCAGGCAATCTTGTCATTGTGAACGTTCAGAAGTTCGACGCTGGCACCTACATCTGTCGTGCGAACAATTCAGTGGGACCCGGACCACCTCAAACTAAGGTCATCGCAGTCGAAGTTTTAGGTGAGATAGGACTCCTCACAGTAGAGCTAATTGCATTCATGATATGCTGGTGGTCTCCTGAGCACTACAAAGGGTGACAGAGCTGTGTCATGAAATGTCAAACGTTGATACACACAGTTGCCCCGGGGGTTTGGGAGGCCTTGTTGTGATTTTCGTGATGCAAAATGATAAGTTATTCATCTAAATTCTTCTTTTCTTCTTTCATCTGCTCTTGCTGGTATGTATTGTGGTTGACTGTCTACTTTATTTAGGACCTGTTGTGGCCTGTATCATTTCTATGCCATTTTTGAATGATATGTAAGCTATGGTACATATTGATATCCATGGATCAAATGAGATTTAAACTAAGGTTATAGAGGGTGGGATATTGTGCGACCATCTGCCACCACTGAAGACAGCTGTGTTGAGGGTACCATAATTATATCTTGGGCCTAGAGGGAAATGTCACACTTAGCGGTTCTGACTTTAACCTCCATTCTGATGCAGGTTAGGTTTCTTCAAGCATTTTTTTGGCGTATATCTTTCCTCACAGATGCAACTGCTAGTCTTTACACAGTGCAGTACAATGTTGTTTATTTATGCTTTTTAGTTATTCCATTTGTGATGTAATGAAATGGAGCAATATGGACACTAGTAGTCGCACTCTTAAATATACCTCAAGCAAGTTTCTCACCAATTGAATTGTCTGACGAAAACAATTCAATTGGAAACCACCTCACTCATCTCATCCTTGAGTGGCGTATAAGACCAAAGAGGCTGCCTTTGGGCAGAGAGCTCAATATCATGATGACCATCACCTATGTAATGTAAACATTTATAGGGCACTTCTCACAGCATTACAGCCATTGATATTCTGAAAGGCTTTTATTGTGATAGACTCCGTTAGAAAACAGTCATTAAACACTGAAGAGATGGATTAGATGTAGAAAGTTAATACATCTAAATCTCATACATTAGACAATTATTGTGCACAAATTACGTCTTCACGACCTTCACATAAGTGAGTTCACCGGGATGCACTTTGCAGTGATTGACTTAGAAGTACAGCATACTACCAACTGGATCCCCATTATATATGAGTTCGGTTTATTGCATCCAGCATTTGGAAAATGAACAAGACAAGACAACAAAATCTAGTAAATAAATTGGCCAGACAGTTATGCGGTGAAACTTAGCCTAAATGCGTAGTTGGATACAAATGACCTGTCGAAAGGAACTTGCAGTCCCGAGGACAGCCCAGGTTTAAAATGATGACATCCACAGTATTCTGGTCAGCAGCATCCTGGAGTCTTTGAATTTAATGTTCGTTGTGATGTTGTGACAGAACCACCTGTCATTGAACTCGGTCCAGCCAACCAGACGGCACAAGAGGGCAGCACTGTTACGTTCAAGTGCCGTGCTCATGGATCTCCGAAGGTTGCGGTTCACTGGCTTTTCAATGGAATTCAACAGGTTAACGGACAAATGGTAGCAGTCAGAGGTCAGTGGGAGTTTGTATGCATTGGGACTATATTAGTCCATTAATTGATGACCGAGTGTGCATGGCCTGTATGTAATTCTGCAGAGTCTAGGGCAGTTTGAGCCTCCACTCAGTTGATTGATTCGTATGCAGAGGCCTTTCAAGAGCGACTCCTTTACTCACAATTGCTCAACACCATCAGTTGTCAGTAGCTGAGATGATGATGATGATGATGATGATACCGCTTGCTGTGTCTCATTACAATACAATACAATAGTCATGTGTGTGCTTCTGAACCTAGGCAAAATAGCAAACATCAAATACAGTCATCTTGTATTGTTGTAGCTACTCAAGACAAAATTGGATAATTAGAATAATGATAATTGCAGTAGTGATGATGGTGGCTGTGCGGCGTTAATGTGATGATGATGATGATGATTATGATGTTTGTGATGACATTAATGATATCTATCCTCCTTCTTATCTTTTCTCAGCGACGTTACAGATGTTTGGTAACCAAGACATTAACAGGGCACAAGTTTGAGAGGGGAAGGAAGCTCAGATTAGCTTATCGAGTCCACCCATACAAATGCTTGAAATGAACGAATGGTATTATAAGACACAATAGGTATTAACCGATGATTATAAGCTAGTGAAACGTTTAAACTTTACCATATAGCACTCCCTGTACCATCACAGGACATTTTCATTGGTTCTTTACGTCATAATTTATTCGTCATTCATCGTTTGCAGATACAAGTCTGACTTTATCAAATGTTCAGCGCCGCCAGTCAGGAATGTACCAGTGCGTTGCGAGAAACTCACTTGGAATGGCACACGCGTCGGCCAGGCTGGCCGTCAGAGATGCCCGGGGAACAAGCGTATCTGGAAAAGCCCCGGGAATGTCCCCAACAGACGATCGTAAATAAGCCGCTTGTTTTTTGCTCTCTCTCTCTACGTAATGACTGAATGTCTTTCAGATTTCCTCAAGTGCTCTTAACGACGACGGTACAAGAGTTATCTCGGGATAAATGCGGGTCTAGTTTAGATGGAGAATCTAAATGCAGACATCTAAAACACAAATGTCCAATAAATCTCCTAAGTGTGTGCTGTGTGGCACTGTGCACACATATACATTGCATGTGATGTTCCGTTGGTATGGATTGATGTAGTCTCCACTTGCATCTTGTGCACATGGAAGCTCATTTGCGGTCTGCCGTTGAGTCGGTGATTGGTTGAGGAGTCATGATAGTTCCAGTGCTTGACGATATCTTTTTATGGCTGCTATAGCTGTTGGTGTAACCCTCCTCCTTTCTTGTGGCTTGGGGCTGGCACTACCAGAGTACGGATCCTGGTTGAGTTACGGGTGATAAATTAAAAAACTACACAAATTGATTTTATATGAAATTATATCAATTGGTCATCTAAATATGAACATGCTTTAGTTTTTTCAATGACAGAACTTAATCTTAGAACTATTTAGTGAACTTTTTGCAGGAATCAGTTTTGACATAAAGTTGGCTCCTAGATCATCTTTTGGCTTGAATTATTATAACACAATATCAATTTGACTGTAATTGATTAATGCCTGCTTACTGTATAGTATAGCGAAACCTTTTCCGTTTTTCGTAGTTACTAGTTGGCATAGGAGTAAATGTTTACATCATTCATCCATTCCTGTTAATTACTAAAACAATTCTGTCATTAGGAAAATTTGTAATGTGTCAAATACATTTTTTTGCTTTCATTTGCAAAAATTATAGTTTCATTGCATTATAATTATAATCATTAATAAGCATTAGCTTCTATTTTTCTGGTGACTGGCGATGATGTCTATTGCAAATGAGCCAACTGATTATTTACCAAATTAAGCTGTAGGCCTAATCAGTTCATTGTATATCTTGAAAATTAATTTAATTAATTGCACGCTAGTTTGTTGTTTTATATAATAGTTATATGCTCTGGCAATGTTGGTAACTTAATTACAAAGGATTACCTGAGAAACGGTTGAAACATTTTCTAGTTGATAACTACGGCAACGACTATGACGAAGAAGATGAAGAGGGAGAACAGGAATCAGAAGTTGGATGGACATCAGGGAAGACTAAGACGAGTGATGCTGAGCAGGATGAAGGAAAAACTAGAAAGACAGACGATGCGGGTGAGATGAAAACGTGTATCTTTAATAATTTCATGAATTTTAAATTGGGAAGATATTCAATCTTGTTCCACTTGAAGCATGTCCAAATGTGTACACTGTCCATAATACACATATTGTATTATATTGTATTGTATTTGTGTATTTCTACACCGCCTCTTACAGATCACTACTCAGAGACGGTTCCGACTGCAGCCCGAAGGTGTGTCGGAGTTTTACACGCCGAAAGCACTTGAGCAATTGTGAGTGAAGGACTTGCTAAAGGTCCTTACGCGGCGGGTTGGGATTCGAACCCACAACCCTTCGGTTGTAACGCGGCGACCTTCGCCACTACACTACCACGCCCCACATATGCACATATATCTCTCACGGGGTTTAATGCACTGGGTGTGCCTCTGATTTGATTATGCTGATAGAGGTGCTTGACAACTCTTTAGATACAATACAATACATGCAGTCATACATGTGTACATATCAGTGCATACATGCATATGTGCAAAAATACCCATGTGTACACTGTACACTGTACAGGTTTGGTAAAAATGTATGTTTGATTTGCCAGAGCTTAATGAAGACGATGGTGCATGCACTAATTCTGCTGGTATTGTATTCTACTTGTCTGTTTTGGTAAAAAAATTCTACTTATTTAGGGCAATGATTTGTTCTACCTCCCAAAGTAGCCAGAGTAGCCTGAATAATAACAACAAGAATGTTTCTTTGCATGCTGTGCCGTGAAAGTTGTAGCCTAGGAAACAAACACCTAGGTGTTCCCTGTTCCCTAGCAAAAGAAAACAAGGAGACAAGAGGTGTGTGTGAAGGAGGTGAGAAATTCTAATGGAGCTAAAATCAGGTGTTCATTGAAGGGAGGCCAGTGCATATGACATCTGAATTCTTGAACAGGGGATTCTTTAGCTGATCAAATAGCAATATGATTAACCTTAAGAGTAGTCCCAGTAACAACGCAAACTATGCATAGGTGATATTATGCACGACTTTACTGACTTTTGCTGCTTTGATTTCGATTACAGTTGGGACGTTGCCATCTCCGCTAAGACCGGAAGTGACGAGATTGTCCGACTCCTCGGTGCTGGTCCAGTGGCTTATGCCGCTCGTGCCTTCCGCCGGACCGTCAGTTCACATGTTCAAGCTGCAGTACAAGGAAGTTGTGGATGATCAGACGCCCAGCTGGCTTGTTATGGATGACGACATCTCCTATGCACTGAGGATGTTTGAAGTATCAAATCTGAAATCTGGTTAGCTGTGCCTAATAAACTGGCCTTGTTTTAAGAACATTCTTTGTCTGTGGTTG
This sequence comes from Dendrobaena attemsi, assembly GCA_034693945.1. Lineage (NCBI taxonomy): Eukaryota > Metazoa > Annelida > Clitellata > Crassiclitellata > Lumbricidae > Dendrobaena > Dendrobaena attemsi. Next base: position 8,542 of record JAQFXW010001610.1, on the reverse strand, counting down.
TGTATCTGTTCTGTAGAGGAAGTGTAAGAAATTATCAGATAATTCATTATTTGTTCTATAGTTGGCTAAAAACTGTTCTTTTTGACCGTGCTGGAGTCGGGAGCGCCTCTGAGTAGTCCCACTTGAAGGTGTGCTATATAAATTCTCGAATGAATAAATGAATTGTAGTATCTTCAATTCCTCGAACTTTACGCATAGCTTGTGAATTTGCAAATGCTCTGCGTTCATCGTTTTCGTAATTGCAAAAATGTTTCAGTTGTTGGTTATGATGATCAATTGAGCATTGATTGTTTTAGGGAGAACTTACAGGTTTCGCGTGATTGCTTACTACTCGAATAATGAGATCCGACGAAGTTCGAGTTCAGCCAAGTTCAGTCTCGTTGCGGGGCACCAGTCTGTGCCTGTCGCAGCTCCAATTGTTGTTGAGGCTCGTCCATTGTCAACCAGTGAAATCTTCATCGGGTGGCAGGTAGCTAACCAACAACTGCCATCTCCTGGCGGACTTGCAATTTTATTCCTAGCCTAAAAACTTCTTTAGTTCCACTCGGAGGACAGATCCAATCTGGCCATAACCATATTAGACTTTTTGGATGGTGCTAAGTTGGTTCCTACCACACAGCCAACTAATGTTCGGTATGTGCGACTAGGGCCAGTCTTCATTACCTAAGTTTTCTTAGAGTTGACGCTCTAGATTAAAGAGGAAAGCATAACTAAATCAGACCTCTCACTAAATCTGAATCTGAACAAGGTTACTGCAGTAGGGCCTACTACAGAATCGATAATAGACCTACCCAAATTTAATATGCTATGCACATTAGGCCTATAATTATTTTTTGCAGGGTTCTGTGTTTTGTTGCTTTTCCTGTTGTGGCCCTCAAACTGACCTTAAAGTTGTCATTTTGGCCCTCGAGCCAAAAAGGTTGGACAAGCCTGGTGTAGAGGGCTTATAAATTTTCACTCAATTAAGCACAGATTTATGGTAACTTGGTTTATTCTCTAATTATTTATTTCTTCATTTATCTTCTGTTAATTTTGGGTTCACTAGTGGTGCTTCTATTATTATGAGTCTATATGATGTCAAAAGGAAACTGGTGGCAAATAGAAGTCTTCACAGAACATTTGTAAGGATTGTAAAGACATTATCCAGCTATGACAGTTGCCCCGTAAATTCATCAAAGTAATTGCCGATAAAATTCTTTTACTGAAAGTGCTTTTTCTGTCTGTCCTGTAATTCCTAGTAGCGTCACTATTTTGTATAAATATAGTTACCGAGTTATTTGATGCATACGGCATATGTTGTATGGTTCTCAATATAAATTGTCAATATGATTATAGGGGTTCAAATAGATATTTTAGCCCACATACGCGCGCGCGCACACACTGACACATACATGTACACCTACACACACAAACACACATGCGCACACCTACACTGATACACACACACTCACAAGTGCATTATTGTCACATGCATATTGTTGTTGGTTTTGCAGCAACAAGAGACAGATCACTGGCAGATTGAAGGTTTCTACGTCTTCTACGCTCCATTTGACGAGGAGTACAATATGCAGAAGATGATCGTTCCCGGCGCCAGAGTTCGACATGCCGTTCTCTCGCATCTCCAGCCAGGAACTTCGTACAGCATTCGCATGAAGAGCTACAATGTTGCGTCGGTTGAGAGCAACTTCAGCAACACGGTTGTCAAAAACACCGTAGGTGAGTGAGTGAGCAACAGTGATCCAGTTATCTAAACAATGAATGGAAATGTAATGTGAATCTTTTAAGCTGCTCAGCGTCAGGAAGACCAGCTCTATCAAACCAAAGCTGCTCGTCGTTAAAGTCATGCTTGAGTTTCAATGAGCTATATACTGAATTCATTGTGTTTTGCATTATAGTAATAATAAAATGTATCCTTTATTGTTCAGTCACTAACCACGTTTTGGTTTACAAGTACAGTTTATATGCAGGCCGGCTTCGCAGCAGGTTCGATAATTAACACTAGTGGCCTAGGTGCTGGAACACTCTTGGTGTGGCCAAGCCAGGAGTAGGGATGGAGATCTTATTTTCAACAAAACTCGAAACAGACAACACAACGGAGAAAGTGCCTTTGGCACTAAACAGAAACTTAAAGTAAATTAACTCGAATGAAACTGTTCAAATTTAAACAATCATGGTCTTAGGAATGAGTAAAGAGGTTGTTGGTTATACTTGAAGCATACTCAAGTGAACTGTTGCCAAGCGGTGGCGAATACGCGATCATCAGACCATTGATTCGCAATGCATACCACATCACTCCTCCGCTGATTGATGGAGAGGTGATGGCGACGGGAAGGATGCCATCGACGGAAGACTTTTCCTCTTCCCAGGGAATCCGGCAGAGCATGGGAGAAGACGGCAGACTGACTCTGATCGTCATGGTGATTGCAGCCGTTATCGTCTTTGCTGTGCTGTGCGTTCTCTGCTCTTTCATCTTCATCTGGAGAAGGCGCCAGAAACAACCGATATCAAACGGCGGTGAGCAGTGACTATGAACATTTCAATCAAATCAATCAATCCATCACCAATCTGTCGATTTGTTTGAAGCAACTGTAAATTAACAAAACAAAAGGCAATGTTTATGCAGTGATATGTTGTGGCTTCAATCAAGAGAGAGAGAGACTGTGATCAGGTCATACTTTAACAATCATCAGATACAAATACAATCATATTTACATACATACTTGGTATTTACATACTTGTCATATGCCTAAAATGTGCACTTGCATGGGCAGGCCGTCAATAGCGCGCTGGACAATTGCTTGTCGACAATTGCGCGCAATAGAAAAGACTGCGATAATTGCACGCCGTCAATTCCACGCGAGAAAGGTTCGGTCGAAACGACAACCTCATTTATTTACCCATTTAAAGTCATTAATCCGAAATGTAAGTTTACCAACCTTAAACCGATAATTCTTCGTAGTAGAGTACTGCCAACCAATTGATAGTTTGACTTTAAGGGACTTAGAAAACACGATAAATAGAGTAAAACGCCAACTTATTTGCTTAGAGTTAGAAACGCAACCCATACAGATCTGCTCAAAAAAGTCGGTTGCCCTACTGCATTATCGTGCTGCATGTGGCAGGCCTGAGTCATCACAGTCCATGTACATCAAACTCAACCGAAGCCTACTCGCCTTGATCCTGATTTACGGCAACGTACCAGCGATCGAGTACCTTCATGGAATCGCAAATAACGTCACACTTTGAAGAGGCTTTGGTTAACGAAATGAACACTTGTAGAAGTATTACTGTTGACCATTAGTTAAAGAAAACTGAACAATACTGGAATAATTGACGAGTAGTTTTTGTGTTTTCTAGTTTTATTGGTTTCGTTTAGTTGAAACTTTAACATACCTGCCATAAATCATTAGGTATTATGGACGATTCTGTGTCCGCTATTGATGGTGTGCAATTGTCTCGTGTGCAATTAACGCTTTGAACAATTGTTGACGCATAATAGTTGGCGCCCAATTGTCCTGCACGCTATAATAGACGCGTCACCATTTGCATGTGTACTTGTATACATATTCTTAATTGTGTGAACATGTTTATTAAATTATTTTCTGTCTAAGGTGCTAGTAAGGATTGCAAGGATGTCCGCGACTCAGCCCAATCACCGATTCTCCTACGAAACCTGACGACACCTTCTGAAAGTCCGAATGAGACTTCGATCAAACTGAGCAAATACATTTACAAGGTACCAGCGACTCATCTTCCCGGCTGCAGCGGTCAGTGTCTGTCGCCCGGGATGCTCAGCAACGGAGGAGGAGGCTGTGCTGCTAAAGATAAGAGGAAGAAGCAATCGTTTTCATCTCCGCATGCATCTGATAAGGTTCATATTCATAATTGTAACCTCCACATTTCTAAGAGTGCTGCTTGGAAGCCAAGCGCAGGACACCATCTGATCCACAAGCTCTGCGTTGCATCACAAACAGCAAGTCCAAGGTGATCCAGGTTCGACTTTCAGCGGATCTGAGATGGCTAGCAAGCTGTGGGTCTCGTTGAGATAGTGGTTGGACAGCAGAGGATCAGAGGAGTCGTGATATGCTTTTATATGGTGTCCCTTTAAGGAAATCCCTCGTGGTGTGCGATTAGATATTTTGGTATCAAATGCTTGCGTATCAGAGGTAGAGAAATTGCAAGAACCTCGTGTTGCATGTTGTATCACAGCGCCCATTTGAGAACATTTCTGAGAGTAGTAGTACACTTCAGGAAGACCTAAATAAATCTTTCAGTTACTGAATTAATGAATCAGGCAGGCCACAGGACATTTACTTTACTGTAGGTGATTGTCTAAATGCTCGCCATAAATATTTGCAAACTGTCTTAAAAGGTTCTTTCATATACCAGTTGGATCTTAGATGGTCATTTTTACAATTTCTCTTTTGTAGGTTACGTAAAATGCACTACATAAGTGGTCCTACATAGTTTATAGAAATTAATTCCAGATTCCCAATGCAATGAATATGAGTAGGACCACAGAGTATAATTGCTTTATATTTAAATGTCCAGCACTTTGCTTGTTGCAATCAACCCATGAGATTTTGAGTTTTGCTGGTATGCTTGCTTGGCTCAACCGATTGATGCCTGGAGTATAGAAGAATGATATGTTGTGTAATCAAAGAAGATAATTAGTTTAGTGTTAGCATCGTCGACTCATCTTACGACCAAAGTGACAAAGACGATGAGAGATTTGCAGAGGATGTTGTGTTTATTTTCCAGTTGGCATCTGATGCTCTGTCCGTTTCATCTCCAATGGCTAATCCTCACTTCAGCAGCAGCAGTCATGAGACAGGTACCGGAAGTGAATCAGGTATGATTTCACTTTTCCACGCCGTTCATTTGGTCGGGCGCTACACATCTAAGTCTTATTTGCTTAATGGCAAAGTGTTGTTCTCTAGCAAAAGACAGTGCCAAGCGCAGTCCTTTGACAATTATACTTATTTATTCACATTTATATATAGCGCCCCTTCAAGAACGCTACTCAGAGGCACACTTAACACTTAAATGGTGTTGCGTTTCTTTGCCCAAACATGTGAGCAAATACAAATGTTATTTTCATTATTTTTCTTTTATGCTTTCGTGTGATCATTACATTCTGGTCTTTGGACTCCTGTCTCGTTTTATCCCTTCAATTATGGTGTAAAACGTTAAGCATAGCCAATTCGTTTGTAACTTGGCTTAGCCTTATCAATTGATAATTTAGTCATTGAGTACAAAAACCAATTGTGTAAGAGGTGTGTTGCTACTTTTAAGCCTAGGGATGCAACCCACAGCTTCAAGAATAGTTTCTTTGGTGGCCCATAGTGTCTTAAGAGTTGGACAGCCTTTTGTGTTTGGTTTATGTCTTTGGCACAGCACTTGAATTCTCTTTTCAGATAAGTCCAATGGAAGACTGTCGACAAGGAATCCGATGGTTGTATCCATGAATTGCACAGATTCCAACCTGTCGTGGATTCCAGCCAAGAATTCTTCTCCAGATCACATACCTAGACTTGGCGAACATCATGCGTTGTTCCAGGGATCGGATCAAGTCAAGCGGAATGGTGGAACTGGAGTGGAAAGCAGTGCTGTTCCAGCGGATCATCCACAGGAATGCCAATTCTACAAACAGCTACCTTATCAGCAGCTGCCGTGGAAAGCGCCACCTGGTGAGAGAGGAGAAAACACAAGGTGTGCCGATACCACAGAGCCAATATACAGAACAAGTATGTATCTGTGTTTAATTCCTGCATTTCTTCAATCTACTGCTCATAACTTATTGACTGTGGGTTCGTGAACTATGGGATTAGGTAGTAGTACGCATTTCAAATGAGAGATAAACAACAAGCAAAATAAAGGCAGAGAAAGGCTTAGAGTTTTTATGCAGTGCCTTATCAGAACCTTAGAAAGGCTCTTACACATGGCTGGCTGTCTAACAGATGTAATGTGTGCTTTAGTTGCAAATTAAGGATGCAAAATTGCAAAGTCAGAAAAGTTCTGCAAGAAACTGATTGATACTGAAGAGACTAGTCAAGAGTTGAGTTGTTCTTTCAGTCAGTCAGTCAATGAGCATAGCATTTAACTTGCTGTCAGTCAGTCAGTCAGTCAGTCAGTCAATCAGTAAGTCTTTCAAGTTGAAAGTTCAGCTGGCTCCCTGCATAGCAAAAAACTTTAACAAATAAGCATAAGTTTTGATGACTGTTAGGTTTAGTCATTACTTTATGAGGTACATTGCAATCAGCGCTCTTTTTATCTTATTCAATTCAATTCATTTTCAATTCAATAGGTTTTTTTATTGACAAGAACAAGACAGTACAACATTAATAAACAGGCAAGGTTTAACATATTTTTGTCATTGCTCTATTGAAGCCAACAAGATGACCCAAAAGGGATTTATATCCTGCTAGATTGGGCCTTCTGCAGTTACATAACAAAGTAGGAGATTTTAATAACCATAATCTTAAGTATTTTTTAAACGAGGAAACATTAGCAGAATTCCTTATGTATGATGGTAAACTGTTCCACATTAATGGTCCTGAATATTTTATGGCAAATTTACGGTAGTTAGTATGAATAGGTCCAGATCTATAGGTATCTGAGTTCCTTGTAAAGTAGGAGTGGAGATCTGATGTTGGGGTAAAGTAGTTCTTAAACGCATCAGGTAGGGTGTTTTGACCGAATCGGTACATAAATTCACTTGTTTGTAATTGAGTTACTTGATTTATTGTCAGAATTTTAAGCTGGGAATATATATGGTCAGTATGCGAGTTGAAGGGAAGACCCATTATAATTCGAAACTTCCTTTCTGTAAAATAAATAACCTTTGAAGGCGAGATTTATAATTCGAGGCCCAGACTATGTTACAGTAAGTTATGCATGGATATATCAGTGAATAATATAGAGATAAGGAATTTTAGTTGGTAAGATGTATGCTATGCTTGCCATTATCCCTATGCTTTTTGACATTTCTTGGCTATTTCCTGAATATGATCCACCCAGGTTAGGTGTTGATCTAAATAAATGCAGAGAAACTTTACATTAGTTACTCTAGGAATAAGGAATGTCAGTGAGATCAATTTGAGCAGGTTCAATTACAAAAGGTGGGGTTTTCCTATGGGAGGTGAATAATATATCATTTGTCTTATTTAGGTTAAGTGAAAGCTTATTTGCCTTAAACCAGTCGGAGACTAATTTTAGTTCTTTATTAATAATTATCAGATTGAAGATTTGTATGTTTATTATTTATCATTTATCATTTATCTTTCTTATTTAAGTTGACAACACACGTCGTGGAAGAAATTCTGGATTGAAACCATCCTTCAATCTCTGCGACGGTTCTGAATGTCCGAGCAGCTGCGGCGGAAGCCTCAATTCGATGTCTATTGGAGTGTCGACGCTTCGGGACAGTTGCGACTCTGTGAACTGCTCGCACCACGTCCGGCCAATTCCTCAGGCTGCCGGTGTCCGTAGTTCTCAGGGGAATAAGTTTCCCGATTATTCTCAGTGCAATAGTAACGTGAACTTCCCTTCAAACCCTGCCTCGAATTACACCACGTATGCAAACGTCCAAGACTTGCAAAACGACAGCTGGAAACAACTGGCCAATCAGATTTCCGACGGATCTTATAATCTTCGGGCCAGTCAGCCCAACTGCGAACGTCCCATTTTCCCGTCGCACGTCAGAGACTATCTTCCGTCGGACATTGACGAATATCGATGACTTGAAGACGTTGTGAAGTTAAATCGCTGAAATTCTTCACAGGCCATTAAACTTGCCAGGAGTTGTCACATGTTTCTGCAAATTGACTTTTACTTCTTGAAAGCAAATTGACTGAAAGTTGGGTCCAATGGATAACGTTAAATTTATTCCTTCAAAGTTCGAGTTACCGCTGTTGGTTGTCATATATTTTGGTTCCAATGTGAAAGACGTCCGGACATTGTTTTAATTTACTCAGAATTTGTCGTATGCTGCTAATTCGATTGAAGTTTTATCGTGTATTGTCTTCCTCAAGGTACAATGTAGTATGCTGCTGCTGTTGAATTGATACGGCTTTGGTCACAACAAAAAGAGGATATTTCAATCCCAGCACCAATCTCAATGGATTTTTCTAAAGGTGTTGCCACAAGGGTGTTATCATCACCTTTCTGTGTGATGATACTCTGGTGACTGTGCCTAGAAATGCAGTGTCTAGGTTCAGGGTGGTCACCTTTTTAGTCATACACACGAATTTCATCCCAGTAAACTGAGTTGCTTGCACAATGCCCACAGTGCACAGGTATAAGAGTGACTGTTCTCAGTTACTGTGCTACATGGTGGCCATTTCTGACTCACCCAGAGACGTTTAGTGTATAGGTTGGTTACCTTGAGGGAAGATGTCCTTCATGTACAGTCGCTCGGTATTATTGGTGCGTAATGCTTTGTCATGAGATTACAGCAGTCAGCATTTATCAATACATAAATAGCAATAAGAATACTATTTTAAAGCAGCAAAACTTGTGCCGCTAGAGTTTGTTTCAGATT
>JAQFXW010001609.1:0-14544 GCA_034693945.1 Dendrobaena attemsi | reverse complement strand
TTCTACGTGCATCTACCAATATCATCATCATCATCATCATCATCATCATCATCATCATCATCATTACCATCATCATCATCAGAATCAACAGAGCAGACGAAGAAACAATCATCATCATGACCATGGCCATTACCATTAATTATGCTATCAGCAATCATCACTAGCATTATCATTGCCTTAATTCTTAGTGTCACCATTGTCGTCATTATCGCTATTTTGAACAATTTGGAATTATAATAATTCTAATATGTATATAGGGTATTGGGCTACAGAAATGATGTCTTTACATCGTGGACTAGTATTTTGGTCAAAAAGTAAGAAATTTTATAATAAATTTTAGTTTATTATAAAATTAATTCATATTTACGTAAAATTGCCAGATTTCAACCAAATATTTCAAAAAGACAAAAGTTGCAGAACTTTTAGTGACCCCATTCCTGTTATTGATGGTTCAAAAACGTGTAACAGTTTTTTGCTGCTATTTCCGCCAAAAGTATAACCTTTCAAATTAATTTTTACGTGTTTAAAGGAAATTCGTATTTACATAAATATCCATACGCCAATTTTCATCCAAATATTTCTATTAATAACCGAAAGCTACAGAACTTTTACCGAGTCAACCTCCTGTATATACTCTGATGATGACGCAGAAGGCTAAGAATCAATTTTATTATGGCGCATCTGAAATAGTTGCTAATTTCTTATATTAGCATACATCTCAACTTGTGTTCAATGTGTCTACCATATAGTCACCAGGGGCTTCTATCCCCCCCAAGCAGCCCGGCTCAAAAACTCATGATTTTCCATTTTCTCCCCTCAAAAATATTCTTCCATCCCATCTGACCAGCTTTTCCCGCTGTTTCTGAAAATTATACATTGTAAAATGTTGCCCCCCTGTTTTCCACTGGGCGCGCTTGCGCCCGCTTGGTATAGGGATAGAAGCCCATGCCATACACCAGTACCCGTAGGCTACATGTTCTGAGTCTCTTTAAGTTTTGATATCTACTGCAAGAACCTATCGATCAGGCCATAATAAGGATTTGATAAAGGGAACTAAGATCATAATATGGCCACTGGTGGTGGACATATTGAACTCAATATGTAAAGCAATATAACACCTGATAACATATTTGTGATAATCTTTAGTTGTTAGGTTGCATGTTGTTGAGTCACAAAAGAAGACATTGGGTGGGGGCTCACTAAACGTTGTATAAGTTTTGTTCTCCTTCAAATATGCTTTTGAAATTCGGGATTCATACGTAAATATGAATTACTGTAAAATTTAATTTAATAATTCCTACTTTTGGTCTGAATATTAGCAAAAATTCAATAGGAAGATCACTTTTTGGCCGCCATGCATATGGGAATGTAGAGATAATGCAAATGACGATAATGAGAATGGAAAGAGTGGAAATCAGAAAGAGAAATAGAATGAGGAAAGAACAGATAAGAGGAAGGAGGAGGAGGAGGAAGACGAATTGGAGTAGATGGAGAATGGACAGGAGAACAAGCGCTGGAGGAGATGTAAGAGGTGGAGTAATATGAAGTGGAGTATAGTGGGAGTGTCACTTCACTGGAGGAGGATAAACATTGAGATACAGATATCGCAGGACCCTCGAGTATCGTCTGGAATTCCAGTTCACATCTGGTCATCTTGCTCCATTACCTACCACAACCTCCACCCCACCACCACCACCATCACCACTACCAACACCTTCTCCTTTTCGTGTCCTTCTGATCAATTTTCTCCTCATTTTCCACTTCTTCTTATCCTCCTCCATACCCACCTCCCTCCTCTATTTCCCAGTATGTCTCTATCACCACCTCTTTCCCCTTTCCAGGTCCTTCTCCATCCCATCTTCTTTTCCAGTTCCTTTTCCATTCCCTTCTCCTTTTCCTCCTCATTTCCTTCTCCTCTTCCTCCTCCTCCTATTCTTCCTCTTCTCCTTTCATCCTCTCCTCTCATCCTTTTAGTGGCCATGTCGTGTTGTACTTATCTGTGACCAGCTGCCGTGTCTCGACTGTTGACAGAGCATTAGCAGTTAAAAGTGCTAATTAAATAACACACAGCGAATATCTGACACGCATCGGACATCTGCCTCAGTCCTCTAGATCTGACGCTCCCCGTGTATCTGTCCGTATCTCTCTCTGCCTCACTATCTGTCTCTGTTTCTCTGTCTGTCTGTCTCTGTCTGTCTCTCTTTCTCTCTCTGTCTCTCTGCCTGTCTCTGTCTCCATCTGCCTGTATTTCTATCTCTGTTTCTGGCTTTGGCTGTCTTTCTCTATCTCTCTGTATATCTATATATCTCTGTCTGTCTCTGTTTCTTTATCCATGTTTCTGTCTTTGTCTTTGTCTCTTTATACGTCTCTGTCTCTCTGTACGTCTCTCTTTCTGTGTGTTGTCTCTCCCCTTCTCTGTCTGACTGTGGGTCTCACTGTCTTGACACCTCACTACATGTGTCGATACGTCTTTCTTCGTATGTCTCTCTCTCTATCTCTCCGTCTCTGTTAGTTTGTCTCTGTCTTTGTGTCTTCGTCCGCCATCGTCTGTATGTCTGATTGCTTCTCCATGTCTCATCAGGCGTCAGTCTGCACTGACTCTGTCTTTTGACTTTGTATGTCTTAGTAAATCTGTCTCTCTGTCTGTCTGTCTGTCTGTCCGCTCGTTCGTCTGTCCGCCATTCAAAGTGGCGTACATGTCTCTCGCTTTGCTTGTTTGAATGTCTATCTGTCTGTCTATTTATTCCTCTGTCTGTCTATCTGTCTATGTGTCTATATTTATGTGTATCTGACTCTCGTTATGCCTGTCTGTCTACCTGACTGTATTTCTGTATATCTGTCTATTTGTCTGTCTGTGTGTTTGTCTGTCCGTCTCCTGCTGAGTGCAGAGAAGCAATTAGGAAAGCAACAAACAGGATCCGAATGCATTAGTTCGAACATAATCATTGAGTGTCGATCGATACATTTATCCCAGCTCTACTGAACTCCTCCCAGCCAAGGCCCATCAAACAGACACACACACGCACACACACACACACACCTACACACACACACACGCACACCTACACACACACACACACACGCACACCACAAGTACCGCAACCAAAGTCAACAACATCAGCAGCATTAGCAGCAGCAGATGATGGAGATACTAATGCTGGCTGAGAAGATGATGACGACGTCTACGACGATGATGATATTGATATGAGATTATGATTATGACGACGTTGGTGGTGGCGGTGATGAAGAGTGAGATGAGATGATGATAACCCGGCTGTGTGATGATCATGATCGTTCACGGCAGAGTAACTAGGATAGCCTATCATTTTGCAGTTCAGTTTATTTATTAACAGAGTACATGCTATCGTCATCATCATCATCATCATCGAAGGTATCATAATTGACTATTGTAACGTTATCGCTGTCATTATCATCATTATCCTAGTCATCAATACAAAGTTGTTGCCCAGCATCGTCATCATCATCGTCATTAATTGTGTTGTAATTTCGTTTAATCACACAAACTGATAATCCGCAGTGAGTTTACATAACAAATAAATTATTTCCGGGAACCTATATCTCGTAAGAAGCAATCATGTCCTGGAGGTTTGTATCTTAGCAAAGGTTTTTATATAAAATCCTGTTTAAGAATCTTTTATCTTTTACTGGAAATATTGAATTCAGTCCTAGGATAATATTTCTTACTTTGGTAGAACAATCCATCATGGAATATAACCAACGTATCTGACTTGAACTTCACTAGAATATCTAGAGGCTCGGGAATGCTCAACTCGAAATATGCAGGACTGACCATCCTGAGTAGTCCAGAGGCTTAGATATGAACATCTCGAGATATCCAGGGTTTAGGAAACGGTCATTCTGAGATATTATACAACGGTTCAGTATGACCGTGCCCTAAGCCCTGGATATACAGACGGTTGGAATTCTACTATGTTATTACTTTAAAATATACATGAAATTGAATCACTCTCGCAGTTATACCAATAATTGTCTCCAACCTTCAACCTAACAGTAACGTATACATGGTACATTATGTTAGCTGGACCCTGGATCAGTTGTGTCCTCCTATTGTATCCCAGTCCTGTAAATAACATCCGTCATTGTGCTTTCTCTGACGCAATAGACAATAGACATCCTATGTTATGTCATGTTATGTTGTGCTAGATCCTGATAGCCAGTGACTGAGGAATTACCATCGACTGAAGCTCATAGCAATGACCTCCACGTCTCTTCATTATGGCATCTGCTCTCTCGGCTGATCATCGAATAACACACGGGTGTTGATGTTGTTGGAAGGACATGGAGAAGGAGAAGAGGGAGAAGGAGAGTGAATGGAAGAAGAGGGAGAAGGAGAGTGGATGGAATAAGAGGGAGAAGGAGAATGGATGGAAGAAGAGGGAGAAGAAGAATGGATGGAAGAAGAGGGAGAAGGAGGGTGGATGGAATAAGAGGGAGAAGGAGAGTGGATGGAAGAAGAGGGAGAAGGAGGGTGGATGGAAGAAGAGGGAGAAGGAGAGTGGATGGAAGAAGAGGGAGAAGGAGAGTGGATAGAAGAAGAGGGAGTAGGAGAGTGGATGGAAGAAGAGGGAGGAGGAGAGTGGATGGAAGAAGAGGGAGAAGGAGAATGGATGGAAGAAGAGGGAGAAGGAGAATGGATGGAAAAAGAGGGAGAAGGAGAGTGGATGGAAGAAGAGGGAGAAGGAGAGTGGATGGAAGAAGAGGGAGAAGGAGGGTGGATGGAAGAAGAGGGAGAAGGAGAATGGATGGAAGAAGAGGGAGAAGGAGAGTGGATGGAAGAAGAGGGAGAAGGAGAGTGGATGGAAGAAGAGGAAGAAGGAGAGGGGATGGAAGAAGAGGGAGAAGGAGAATGGATGGAAGAAGAGGGAGAAGGAGAGTGGATGGAAGAAGATGGAGAAGGAGGGTGGATGGGACTCTGATAACGGATGGAGCAAACGCAATCTGACTTTCTAATAACATTGCAATCCGAATAAATCTGTCGCGACGATATCACGTGAACGCACTGCGCGGAATCTCAATTGGGGGCGGGTTCCCCTACGATAGTCAGCGATACAAAAATGTGTCACATACAGAAGGATTTTGCAGAGCAACCAACAGACAATCGCATACATGTACATATGTCGAGTGATATGGAATTCGAGGGAAGGCGCTATAGATTGCTGGTTTCAGAAGCTCTCTGGATAACCGTCAACAACAAGTTACTTGTAACGGAAAACTCTCTATAGTCTCAAACTGATACTATTTGGAGTGCCACAGGGATCAATTCTTGGGCCTCTCCTTCGTTATCTTATATTTAATGAACTTCCTAAATATTCAACTTTGTTGCATTACATTTTATTTGCGGACGAGTCTAATGTAGGCCTATTTATTTATCATGCTTCTTACAACCAATTGTTTGAACTGGATAGTTCTGAGCTAACTAGGGCTTTTTTTAAGCGCGCAGTTGTACACAAAATGTGCAGTTTTTGACGTTCAGACTAAACTGAGGTCAAAATTGTCCCAAGTTTTTCCACTAGTGTTAAATTGCACATCCCCTTATAAGTGGTATCGACCCAGCGGGGTTTGGGTCAGAGCCCCAGAAGCCAAATTGGAACTAAATAAGAGCCAAGAGTGTACTCCATTTGGCATCTAATTGTCAAAATTTCGTTGGCTTCTGGGGCTCTGACCCAGATCCAACTGGATCGATACCACGTAAGGGGATGTGCAACACTATTGGAAATTTGGGAAAGTTTAATTTTGACTCTAGTTTAGTCTGAAAGTCAAAATCATCATTAGCAAATTAAAAGGAAATAAGAGCCAAGAATGCATGTAGGCCATGTTGGCATCTAATTGTCAAAATTTTGCTTTCTTCTGGGGTTCCGCCCCAAACCCCGCTGGGGGCTGGGATTGTGAAGTTGTAAAAATTTCTTTAGAAAGCCCTGGAGATACCCTCAGCATGTGAATGATTAAAAGCCAATAAACTTTCACTTAATATCTAAAGAAACTACATTCTATTTGAATCCCAGCAAAGCAGATACCAGAAATACATTCACACGTGCTTAGGCCTTTGTATAACTTGTATAATAAGCGTTCATCACTGCGCATAGTCTGTGCATTGTACATCATATCACAATATGGTAAACCATTCAAATGTTCTCCAATACGAGAGAAGAAATACTGAGAACGACAAGAAGGCAAGATTACTACATGTACTCTTACACACGCATACACACACATACATACGAACATGCATGATACAGAGGCAACGACACGGAAGAAGAGGAATTTCTGTGCGCTTATTAGATCACGCAACATGAATCCATATCTCTCTCGGTGCTTGGTCGACGTCGGTCGCTGGGGAAATATCAATCGCTGAGCTGAGCGCTGAACAAGACTCCTCTGTATCATCGCTGAGCTGAGCAGCAGCAGCAGCGCTGGACAAGGTCACGTCAGAGTATAGCAACTGGACATGTAAAGACATCGGTTGCATGGATGGGAGTAGCTGCTAGAGGGAGGGAGACCAACCAATAACCCAGGTCAAGGCTGAGATCGCATAGGAGCATACATAACAAACATGGTTTACAGCTTTGAGGGCCCTATATAAATTGAGATTTATAGTTACATTTACATTTTCCTTTACGTGTTTGTTGTATACCGTACATTAATCAAGTTGAGTTCACAAAAGTTCATCCGTCTTCGACTACCATTTCGTTACAATGTTACCTTACACTGTATTATTGTTGTTAGGCTACTACTGTATAGGGTTCATACCCCTTAGGACTCTCCTATTGTACCAACTGCATTTACTACGGCCTTACATTGGAATCAATCAAAAGTATGATCATGGTCATAGGAGTATACCTATAGCACGAGGTAAAAAGAGGTATTATTGCGCTTTGCAACTCGACGATCAAAATTTCACATCATCATGGTTATACTCTGGAACCCCAAGTTCCTCTTCCAAGAACCCCCATGTGGTCTTCCTGAGTTACCTCCTCTAGAATTTAAGTCTGGCTATCATGCTATGTCACTGGTTACGGTAATAGATCTACGCACACACAATGTTCATACAATCTCCAGAGATTTTAGTATCAGACGTAAAAGCGTGATGCCAAATAATTCTTTTACTCCGTGAATACATATTAACACACGTGCATTAGAGTATGGGCCGTGCATGCATATCAGTGCGCATAATATGTTATGTTTGTGCATGTTTGTGACGGGTTAAGTCGACTGCTTGCGTCGTGATCGAGAAAGAGGATTCATCGGTAAGGGTTGGAGTGATGCTATCATGTAAGGAAAGGAGACTGAACGTGATATGGTGGGGCGTGGTAGTGTAGTGGTGAAGGTCGCCGCCTTGCAACCGAAGGATTGCAGGTTCGAATCCCACCCACCAACCGCGTAGGGACCTTTAGCAAGTCCTTCACTCACAAGCGCTTCGGCGTGTAAAATTCCGACACATCTGCGTGCTGTAGTCGGGACCGCCTCTGAGCAGCACCATATTGTATTGTTGTATTCGTGTATTTCTATACCGCCTCTTTCAGACCACTGCTGCTCAGAGGCGGTATAGAAATACACAAATACGTTACAATACAATATGGTGAAGCGTGTGGAGTTTGGTGGGTTGAAAACGAAGTCAGAGAGAACTATAGGTAGAAACAAAACCGGAAGAGAGGAGAAACGAAATGGAAGATGGGACAGACAAACAGACAGACAGACAGACGGACATGGACAGAGACAGATGCAGATAAAACAGAGAGTGGAATGGACAGTTGCTGAATGAAAGATGTGAGGAAAGGAGAAGCAGTTCTTTGTCTGTTCTTTATACTCTTTTTCTCCTTCATCTTTTCCTCATTTGGTCTTTGCGATTTTCTTTCCTTCTTTCTCTCTTTTCCGTTACTTTCTTCCCACCTCCCTTTACATTTCTCCGCTATTTCCTTCTACTATCGCTAACCCTGGATGCATACATGAATGCATGTATGTATGGATGCACACCCTCTTTCTCCATCTCCCTGAATCTCACCCTGCATTCTCCCCTATATATATATATATATATATATATATCGTTCAGCATCTAACGTCTCCCCAATGCGCATCTGTAAGGACCAAGCCGCGAGTATAAATCTATCGAACGCCTGTATAAACCATTGGCTGGAAACTAAGAGAAAATGCACCTCATAAATCGTGCAACAGAAGCACACCAGAAATATGGGGTAGATATTGGAGAAATAGAGCGAGGGAGGGAGGGTCCTACATTGTATATGCGCCACGAGCTTTTCCTATGTTGCTTTAGTCCTCAAAATACTGACCGTCCATAGTCAACCATGCTTTATCAGACCCAACATCCTAAGAATCACCGGTATATATGTATAGTATACATAAATTATATTCATGTGTAATGTATATAATATTATATATAATGTTATGTTATATTATATATACAATACCAATAAGATATCAGGTTGTCTAAATAAATACTTACTTACTGTACATATTCTTCTCTACGCTTTACGCATGCGCGCACACACATTTAAATAGCTCAAATATGCACACATACAAATATACATACATACATGCATACGTATACATGCATGATTTGCAAACCTTGCATGCATGCATGCATCCCTGTATATACGTACATTCATACATTACATAGGCCTACATGCGTTCATGTACACCAATTCGTACATTCATAAATAAGACATAGGCCTACACAAATAAATACATATTGCATACAATGCCAAACCTACATATTACATTATGCATAAACAGGCATACATACATGTAGGCCTACGTAGTATCATATAATAATTATATTATATATAATGGTATAGACATACATGCATGCAAACATAGACTACACAAACACGCTCGGTACTGGTAACACAATGACTAATATTCAATTAAATTCGATTCAATGTCATTCATTTAAGAAAAAGAACCACAGTATGACAATAGATCTGAAATTGATTTTATAAGAAACATTGAATAACAAGACTAGTCATGTGAAATAATTGTTAGGTGAAGATAGACTCATCTTAAATAGATTATATACATAGACACACTTATAAGTATAGCGTATATAAGTATACGGTGTGTAGATGATACAAATTATCGTGTCTACGCAATCTTGAGCTAACTTCTGCATGCTGTGTCTTGTTTGCCTGCGTACGTGCCTTTGTACACTTGCATATGGTTAAGGATATGCCTTGGGTTTCGATTTGGCTGAGTTTCCTTCGGCGCTGATTTCATTTCCTTTGATGCCAGAGTCTTCAAATTGTTCAACGAGGCGGAAAGGCAGTCAACCATAAATTCCGGTTAGGCTACCGGCTTGTTGATTCCACCCTCCTTCCGTCCTCTGTCTTTCCGCTTCCATGTATTATAGACCTACTTCGGTTCTTCTTGTATTCAGTCCACTGAGAATACGTCAATATCGCTCTGTTCCTCTGTCACTTTGTCCCTTTGTCACTTTTTCACTCATTTCCTTTGTCACTTTGTCTTTCTATCACTCTGTTCCTTTGTCACTTTGTCCCTTTGTCACTTTGTTCCTCTGTCACTTTGTCCCTTTGTCACTTTTTCACTCATTTCCTTTGTCACTTTGTCTCTCTATCATCCTTTGTCACTTTGTCCCTTTGTCACTTTGTTCCTCTGTCACTTTGTCCCTTTGTCCCTTTGTTCTCTGTCACTCTGTCCTTCAATCACTCTACATGTGTACTTTCGTCTTTCCTATTCTACTGTGGTTTCTTTCCTGTGTTCCTATGTCCCTATTTCCCTGTGTCCCTTCACGGACATGCCCTCTCTGCTTTCCAACGTCTGGAATTAGAGATCATGTGAACGTCAGTCAAATAAGAACTCAACGACTGATAATCAGTCAACGTCCACTTGCTTTTCATACCAGACACTGGCAGTAAGCGGTCGATCGATGAGCATGCAGCCACATTAGTGTCTGAGTCGTAGGGACATCGATCTTGGCGTCCGGTCACCGCTGTGGTCAGTTGGTCAACTGGGTTACCATGGAGACGTCGGTTGGGAAGCCGTTTCCATCTTTCCGCCGGAAAGGAAGATCTCGTATGCAAACGAAGACCCGCCCGACGCATGCGCACTCGCACACACTCGCACTCACACACATGCAGTGACACAAACAATAGTACATGCAAGCACACATGCAGTGACACAATGTCATGCAAGCACACATGCATAGCAACTGCATTGTAAGTCACACATTCAATTACACATGTTCTGTCACATGCTGTCATGCAAAACAGTAGGCCTCGTTCTCGAACTGCTACTTCCCAGCATTTCGCCTAAACATCTGTTGGTCCGTTGCTGTGGAATAACCATCCTCCATTGACTCGTTTCACGATCTTAACAGGCAGTACTGCTGCTTCTGCCCGCTGTCTTAACACTTATATTTTCTCACGGGGCCCAACGCACTGGGAGCGTCTCTGATTAGGTTGTACTGAAAGAGGCGCTTTAGAAATCTATAGATCGAATAGAAAAGTATTGTCTGCCGTCACCAGACATCACATTTGTCTAGTACCACATTATCACAGTATTTACCAAGGCAGCAACAGCTCGCAGAGATATTATCTAATGGGATTCCCCGGAACTGGATTAACTCCATCCGCAAAGCCTCATGTGGTCGACAAAAACACTCGAAACCGTTATTTATGTGAAAACCAGAGGCACCACTAATGCTCTGCAAATCAGCTGCATGCAGAGAGAAATATAGTCTCTATCGTTCGATGTGGCTTAAAATCTTCATACTATCTATATCTGGCAACATAGAGTCTTGGCAAATATCTACAGCATCTTCTTACGCTTGTATGCTTTCATAATAATACATTATATATTTAAAATATACAGTGTCATACGTAAATGCATATTGCATACATGCATGCATACATACATACATACATACAGACAGATACACACGTATATATATTATACATACATGCATACATACATATATACATTATTTACATTACGTTATATACAACGTTATATATACATACGTGCACAGGGCACTCAAATATACATTCATATATAAAAAATGTGTATGAATGTATAATACGTGTGTAGTGTGCATGTTATGTGTATATGCACATAATATACACACATAAGTCATAGGCCATTTATTTCGGTAACCAAGACGAACATAATTTGTTTACATACAACTGATAAACAGATGGTTACCCAGAAGACCCAGAAGGGGTCATTGACCCCGCAAGCCAGGGCCACCTGAGTGAGTGTATTACAAGTTTCAGATGACCGTTTTGTTTACAAGAAATTAGAACAGTTTTAACACAGCATAAAATGAAATAAGCAAAGAAAACACAACCTTAACTAAATGTCTTAACTAAAGACTAAAGACGCCATGTAACAACTACACATTCAACATATCATGACAATAATGATGGCTATACCTATTTCCAACCAGGGCCGTTTCTAAGCAGTGGGTTTTATATTTTTAGCACTGTGATTGCGTTCTAATCCAGATCGAGATATTGCATATGAATTTTGAGCAAATCTTTCACTCACAATTGCTCTTGGGAGGGTCTTAGTATAATGGATAGTAAGTATACTGGTTGGAAGAATATAGGATCTAAGAAAGTGTCCCGGACAGCTCGTCAACCTTCGTTCGCCAGATGGTGTAGCAAACGAGTCGCTTCGGCGTGTTAACTCCAATTCACCATTAGCGTTGTAGTCAGGATCGACTCCAAGCAGTGGACTTTAAGAGGCGCTCTAGAAATATCCAAATACATATTAAACAATATATCGTTTAAAGCGATCCTTGAATCGCGCGAGGACATTCGGTGAACTCATGTAATTGGTTTCTTTTCGAAATTGAAGAAGATTCAACTGCTGAGCTGTGTCTACGCTCTGTTCCTCTAGTTCTCGGATTTCTAGTCGATAGGATGGAGACCACGGAGAGGTACGACCAGCCAACTCCAGGTCCTGATAGGACGTATCCTCAGCTCTACTATCCTCAACCGGAAGCAGGTTATGCAAGCCCACAAATGGTCAATTATTACCAGTATCCAATGCCCAACCAACCGCAGCAGCAACAACAGATGTTTATAATGAATGGCCAGCCGATGGAAGGAGCGCAACCGGTTTACCTGATTGCTGCACAGCCTATTGTTTCACTGGTTGGAGCGATTGTTCTGTCCTGCTTCGTCTTCTGGTGTTGTGGAATCGTGTTCGGAGCGATCGCCTTCATTCTGGCTAGTAAGAACACTTTCAAACTATACGTAACATCTTTCGATACGACCCGTTATTGAATTAGTTTTATACCAGTCGATGCTCTATTTGGACCGCCCTAGAGTTGTCTGTGTCTCCTAGCTGGCACATGCTTCGGGTTCTGAATTGGCTCCCTGTTCGCCAGAGAATTCAATATAGAATTGCCTCTCTGGTTTTGAGATGCCAATTAGGTATTTCTCCGGCATACCTGCTTGACCTCTGTCGGCCGGTAGTAGGGGTTGGTGGTTGTTGCTCCCTCCTTTCGGCAGAGAGGGGGTTACTCTCTGTCCCATTTGCCCGAACTGGGACAGAGAGAAACTGTCACCACGTAAAGCCCTACATACATAATTCTCGCGGTAACAATCGATGCAACCGTCAGTCGATGTAAACAACGACAATAACGCTAAATATTCACTAATGCATTCGCCAGTTGGCGCTACAATTCGAATATCCCCGTACAAGTCGATTTCACGTCTTGCTGCATACATAGGCCTACAGCCTCTGATTGCACTACGGACACTTTTTTCGCGATCACGATAATTTGAGCTATTTTCAAATTTACATTTTAAGTAATTTTGTGCAGAGCTTAAAACAGTTCGTCATTTTTGACGGGGTTACAGCTAGTTCTCTCTATTATTTTAGACTATTTCTGCGTCTTTCCAGCTAAGGGATCGACAATAGATTCTAGAGTCGCGTGGGTTTAGGTTCATAACTAAGTCCGAACTATTTCTAACATAGGCGTAATTTGTGGGGAAACAAGGGGTACATGTACCCCCACCCACTTTTTGAATTGGGGTACTGTACCCCCCCCCTCACTTTTTCAACCAAAAGATAACAAAACGTAATTCCATATTGTATAATTCTATTTTTTGGAGCTTTCTGCTGTAGACTATGCCACAAAAGAAGCAATTTTATTATACCCAACTTTATGCAAAAGTAAATTTGGAGAATACATTGTACTCCCCACTTTTTAGACCAAAATAATTTCGGAGAATAAATTTGTACCCTCCACTTTTCAGACCAAAGTTACGCCCCTGATTTTTCTAGAGTTGGTTAATTAATATCTGATCTTCTTTGGCAGTGGTCGGTCAGAGCTCGGCAGCCGCTGGTGATGCCGCCGGTGCGATGCAACTAAGAAAGGCTTCCTATGGCGTCTCGATCGCTGGCATCGTCGTCGGAATCATCATCATCGTCGTTGTCGGTGGAATAGCTGGCGCAGCTGTGTCGAGAACGAGTTATAATGTTTGCTACGGATACAACTACAATGGAGACTACATCGCCTACAACTGTTGATTCGACGAGAAAGAGCGATGTCGGTGTTGCTGCTTCTACTAGAGTCTCTGGATGTAATGTTCAGAGGAAACTCAGAAAACTACATAATTATATGCCTCTGAGTAGTAGGAGACTTGAAGGGACGGTATAGACATGTGTGAATGAATGAATATATAAAAATTATATTGATTTGATTTTTGATTTGATTTTTGATTTGAATTTGATTTTGATTTGATTTGATTTTGATTTGATTTTGATTAGCCATAAACAGCAGGCATTTTCTGCTGATATCATCTCAGTGGGCCCTCGATGATGTTCAGAGGAAAATCAGAAGACTACATGTATATATAAATTATATTGATTTGATATTTGATTTTTGATTTGATTTTTGATTTGATTTTGATTTGATTTGATTTTAATTAGCCATAAACGGTAGGCATTTTCTGCTGATATCATCTCAGTGTGCTCTTGATGATGCGCCAGCAGAAAATCTGGTGAAGGTAAGAAAATAAAATAGTTAGGCCTACCGACAAATCCGGAAACTTTAATATTTACTAGAGAGCCTATATTTTTAAGCTCGTGTAGGGCGTATTGTAGCAGTTTGATGAACAGTTGCTGTCTGTAGAAAATTAATCTATTATCGCTGAATCTATATTATGTTCAGAGTAGGGGAAAAAATACCTGTTTTGTATTTTACTATTATTTTGGTAAAAGTTGGAAATTTTACACAGGGTCTACAATTTTATGTATGGGGCCGTCCATAAAGTATGTCACGCTCCAGGGGGAGGGGGGTTTAAGAAAGTGTGACAGTTTGTGACATGGGGAGGGGGGTCAGGCCACGTGTGAGTCACACATTTATTATTTTAAATTTTATTTATATTTTATTTTTTATTTTTTTAGTAGAATTTAATAGCTTTAAAAATAATTTTCAAACATTTTGTGATACATTTGAATTAGTTTTATGTCAAAATATGATTAATGCGTATCTCCTGAATGTGTTGTTCACGATTC